>JAQFYC010000132.1:0-82695 GCA_034694165.1 Tomocerus mixtus | reverse complement strand
GTGGGCAAACACACGTTAGATAGGGATTATATAAGCCGGCTTCATATACGCGGGCAGTGAATACGCGTTAAGTGATTCTCGGTCTGGTAGTAATAAATTGTATTTTAATTCAGATACACAGGCAGGTTCCCTTGCCCCTATTAGGGGCTACTTGCGTTGCAAAACTTTGTGAAACGCGTCACCATGGCGTATTTTTTCATTTATATCTTCGATCCAAAGAGGTTAACATTGTTTTGTCTTATACAGATACACGTAGGTAGTAGGTACGTAGGTAGGTATTAATAAAAATCCCAACCGAAACAAGTTCTACTTTAAGTAGTAGTATGTATACATATGTCATAGAATCGATGTATATTTATTGAATACTGACTACTATCTGTATTGTATTAAATTAGATCTGATGTGATGTGATGATGTCTGCTTTATATAGAGAACACTAATGTTACTTTATGTATAAGGAAGTCATGACCCCACTGCTGATTGTAGCAGAGAAGGGAACAAAACAGATAGAAAAACAGAGCCCATACATACATTCTCCTGGTTTTCGCACTGATTTGATTCTGTATGAATAGAAATAGAAACTCGATTCAACTCAACTTAATTCAACTCAACATCCATTCCAAACACTCACTCACTCACTACATGCATTCTTATGTACGTTTGTATGTACACTACACTTACAAAACAACAAACCCATTACCATTTAGATTAGATTTCTTTCATTTACTTACATAGTACGAACGCACAAACTCACTCAATTACCCTGGGTAAGGAAAAGGTCATGTTACAATCAGAAAATCAAAAATATTGACTTTTTCTACAGTCTATTTATGTTTTTAGATTCTGTCAGGTTGTTTTGTCTTGGAAATTGTCTGGCTTTGGTAGTGCGTACTTGACTTGGGTAGTTAAAATTACATCTCTATAAATACTAATTCAATAGAGTATAGGGTAATAAAGCCAGGAACAGGAAGTGTGTGATTTGCGGTGAATGAATACAAAATACATGCAAAGAGGTACAACATATAACTTACCCAATGAAATTTTTGATAAAACAGTAGACATAAGTTATAAGAGTGTTTTGATCAAAGAGGTCAGCGCGAGCCTTCATGTCTTTAGTTGGACTAATCAATGGCGACGAAGGGGGTACTTGGCGTAGGACACTGAGCGATTCCGCAGTCAGTGCCGACATGTTGGTTTTGCAATTCGGAGTATAATTTGCGATAATCATTGAATATCTCTCACAGGGGGAGACTAAACGTAATTATTTCTCAAAGAGAAGAAAGAAGAGTTAAAAAGTTAGATTATACAATCGAAATCTTCCTAGAAGATTTGTGTACAATATTCTATTATACTTTAATAGCAACAACAAAGTATGCTTTAATAGTAATCAAAGTTAAGCACAGAGCAATAAATTTGCGGATGTGCGAAAATCTTTCCTTCCGTCACTTTCACTTTTCTATACTTTCGTTTCACTTCACTCAATTCAACGCAACTGACGCTTGGCTTTTGCTTGACAATAATATCCTACAGCAACAAGCTTATTATGTTCCTTTGAGAGTTTGATTATAACGTGAGAAATTATTATAGTCAAGAGCTGGTTGTATTGTAATAGATTAGCAGCAACTTCGTGTGTTGTATTGTATTGTACTAAAGTTGCGTATAGAAGTTACGATTACGTTTGTCTTTATATATCAGCAGGTATCACAAAATCCCAGGTACGTACGCAGAAATTCTGTCTATTACTCAATTCGTGTGTGTGTTCAGTTCAGGTAATAAGTTTATAATAGTTCTTCTGCTTGGCTTATCTTAGGCAGAGGAATATTTATTCTACCTATTCAGTACAGTGAGTACAGCAATATATTTTCTGTTGTGGTGTGCCGGAAAGAGTAATAATTCCTTTTTGTTTCAAATAGCTTCGTGGTAGTAGTAGTGATACAAGTAGTAAGATACTGTACTGGTAGTAGTAGTAGTAGTACCGGTAGGTAGGTAGTAGGTAGAATAGATTCTCGGAAGAAAGACCTGCACAGGTACAATGTACAAATCAATGAGTGGGGATTTTCTAGCAGCAATTTATGCGTTTCGTGACACAACCGCTAGTCTCAATACTCAAGTATTTAACTCAATTGTCCAAAAGTTTCGGTAAGGTACGCTTTACAACCTCTTCTCTATCGTACTTAACTGAGGATATAATTTATCTGTATTATAGAGAGTTTCGCAAGTACAAAGTGGGTTAGTTTCTTTTGGCAGGTATTTAGGAGTGCTCTGAGAATGCAGGTAATTTAAACACACGCTTTGCTTGAGTTCAGTTCACACACAATAATGTATTGAAATTCCTGTGCTCTACTGTAAAGGTACGCGTAACACAGAAGGAGATAGTAGTTTCTTACGTTACAGGTAATAATGAAGTGTGTAATTATTTTGTAATATGTTTTGTACTGTATTCTGTACCTGGTATGGTATGGTATTGTATAAGTGTCTTGTCTATCTGGTATAATATAGTATAGTAATAGTAGTTTCTAAAATATTGGGCCCAAATTGCAGAGATTGTTAGTTAAAGAATCTCTGCAGAGTTGAGAATCCGATTGATCTAGCTTCAAAATCAAACTGACTGTACTGTACTGTTGTGATCTGACTTATGTTAACGAAGAAACGAGAAATATGTTATCTTAGTACTGAAGATGATGATAATAATTCGTAAGTTTAATAACTATGATGGCTGCAGCAGCTTTGTATTTGTACTAGCTGTCTGACTTGGCTTGGCCTGGCTAATACTTAATACGCCAAGAAGAAGCAAGCTATTCTATATTGCAAGAACGAGTATCGCGGATGAGAGCAGAGACCGAGACTCAGCTCGAATGTTGCTAAGCAAGTGAAGTGATTGTGGACGGAGAGGGAGCAAGTCAACTAACTCTAACTCACAGAACACCAGAACAGAACACTAGTAAGCATATATCCATACAATACGAATACTGAATACACATACATTCTGTCCTGTCCTATACACTCAAGTCAGCCAGTTCAGTTTCAGTTCACTCCTCGCTCGTCCTTCCTCACCATTTCGTACCGTACCACACAGCACCAGAACAGCTTTAGTGCTATTGCTATTGCTTTTGCTGGAAGAAAAGGATGAGGGAATGAAATGGAATGGTTGGATGCAAGGAAAGCAAGCAAAGTAGGTACATCTCCACATACATACATATTACACTTTTTAGCTAACGTATATACATACATACATAAAATACATACAATATTCTACGTACAAATACGTTACATAGAATCTTGTACGTACAAAATATAAGCTGAAGGAAACGAGGCCCAAGCCCAACTCCAACTCCACTCTTACTCCACTTCTTCGGCAAGGCATTCAAGCAATATCGTTTGACTTGACTTGACTCAAAAGTGTAGTGGAGTGGAGCGATGGATGTATGTGATGCGACTTCTGTTCTGTTCCTGTTTCTTAGCTTTATACTTTACTTTAGGAACCCACTGTACTACTGCAAACTGCACTGGCATCGCATCCAAATATTCTACAGCTTAAAACACTCAACATAATATACGACAGCCAAATGCTCTACAATAATATTTCTATCCTTCTAAACGATGAGGAAACCCTTTGGTTTGGTTAACTTAACTCTGCCTTTTATGTACGTACCTAGAGTACCTACTCACTACATACATTACGTTCTTCCTCTATTATGCAGTAGAGTTAGAGTTGAGTAGATTCACCTACTAAAAAGCTAAAGCTAAAGCTCTTCTCTACTCTTCTCTTATGCAAAGAACACAAACGAGACATATTATACACACTAAACTGGTATTCTACAATTCACCAGACCAGGCCAGGCCACGTACATATATTCACGTTCGTATAATTTATCATTCTATGAACCTACATACATACATTTCAGTTCAGCACAGTTCAACTTTTACCTACAATCATAAACTACAATGCAATCTAATGCAATGTGGAATGGATTTGGTGACATATTATCTAGTACAGCGTTACATAGGGATTTCAACTAGAAAGAAAGATGGAATCACAACCAGAACCAAATCAGTCCTTCATTTTCTAGGGGATTATGTACATATGAGCTAAAAGACACTCCATATTGTCCTCACATATTACAGAGAGAAATGCGGGGATTAGTACAACATAGAATGAACATTAACCAAAAGTAGCACACAATATCTCTAATGTAATGTAAGGACATTTACTTATCATTCCACATTCTACAAATCTGCAGGGACATTACTGCAAACTGCATACATAAAAGAATTATGGCTAACTAAACGAAGATGTCGGTATGTAAGTGAAATACACAAATGTGTACGCTTGTAGATTGTAGGTGTGTGCAGTTTAACGCACAAAAAGAAAACTTTCTTTGCTTAGCCAAGCCATAATACATACTTAAAACATATTTCCAGATGAAAAACTTGGATTACACTTTTACTGTAGTGAGCTAAAGTGTGGAAAACTATTATGTACAAAATTCCATACCCTACCCGTATGTACAATAGCTTTCCACATCAAAATCCAAGGCAAGGCAAGTCAACCTGACTGAATCGATCCACCTTCAGTGTACATTTTATACCTACAACCTACTGCACTGCATTAGCCTCTTGAGAACATATTCGATTACTTACATTTCGTTATATTATATTCCATCTTCCTCCACATTCACATATAAAAATGGAAGTAGGTACTTGTAGACGTACCTACTTACAAACATTCGCATTGTATACCCGCCCGACCCGAATTTCTTTCACAGAAATCCTCAGCTGAGTCACTCAACTCAACTTCCACTTCTTTCTGTGTGTAGTAGTAGGTAGGTAGTTATAAATTCTAGCTATGGGGAAAGCTAACGCAAGGAAAGGAACCAATAATAGTTATACTGAGAGTACAATGCATTCGAATTTAGTCTGTCTGATTCTAGAAAGTAGAATTCCGCCGGCCGGCCCTATTATAGAGGAGAGAACGAAGCTCAAGCCAAGTTGTCTAACAGATAGCAGCTTCCTAACAATAAGTATTTAGGTAGGGCTCTTCCAAATGTTGCGTTATTTCCAGTTTGTACTTTCTCGGATTTTTAGCCTGCATACGCTGACTGTGACAATTCAGCAATCTAGAACTAACCGAGAACAAGAACGAGAAAGAAAACATGGCATGGCACGATGAAACCATTGCAATGCAAATAGAATAGACTAGAGTCAACCGCACCAGCCCATATATTACATACTAACTATTACTAAGTATAGCTGTTTAACTACATAAATACATAATACGTAGTTTAGTTATGCTAAACTTAAAGTTAAAGTTAAAGCTATTATATTTAGTTCACTTGCCCTGCCTACTTTCTTAGTTTCAGTTTGTCTCTATGCAATAACAAAAACTAAAAGTCTACTTGACTTGACTTGGTGCATGGTTCTGATGTAGAGTGCGATATGCGATGGTCTGACTTAGTTTTCTAGCATGCCATTATAACTCGGAGCTTACAACAGCTACTCTACTCCCTGATACCCTTTTAGCACTGTTCTAGTAGCACTAGAGTAAGAGTACCATTCCACACTACCACAGCAAGCACTCAAAATACAGTCGAAAATTTCTTTATCCCTGCCCTGGGTTCATCCTTCGATTTCCGCAATGCCGCAACTCCAACCTACATTTCGGCTCGTCAGCAGGCTCGACTTTATTCTATCTCTTCTATAGCCCACATAACTTACTAACTATGCACCTATAGGTATACCCATGCATACTAAAATATACTCTACTCATATACAATATATTATGCAAACACCGAATTATATACAGTATCCCTTACCTAGCCTACTTACTAGCTTATCCAGAACAAAACATAACTGCCCTCATAACAGAAGCAGAAAAACAACTCCATGGAGAAACTATCTGATGACTGTTTGCCACTTGAGGGCCAGACCTATCAATTTCAACATATTACTCTAGATAGAAGTAGACTAGCTTTCTGACATAACATAATAACTCATCAATGCCCGGAGAAATACTCTATATCGTAATAATCCAATTGCAATTTCAACTTAGCCCCAATTGAGTACTGAGTACACACAAAAACAGTTCCTTTCCTGACCAAACCAATCCACTAAAATCAGATATCAATATCAATCAATTAGAATACAAAATTTCCCGTCCACAATATCAACAACTTGCTTGAGTTCTCTATCCTTTCATCGCAATTCGCAAACAATGTTTGTGTCCTTAAGAGAAATATAATATGCATGCCCGAACTTATTATGTCTACCTATTTTTCAGTTCTTTGCCTTCTGTAAATACACACAAACAACATAACATACAGAATACAGACTGCATGTTATATTCTGATTGTGAGTGACAAAGCGTAAGTCATTTTTCCTACCTTGCGCCTTGCTCTGCTTTTCTAAGCTGAAAGCTCATTATTATTGCATTTGGATTAAATATGTAAGAGGCCCTTGCGGAATGCGAGCTATCAAAACTAGCACAACCATCCAAGTTAAACGTCAGTACATAGTAACTTAACTTAGCTAGCTAATGTATCAAGAGTACGATTTTAGTTGACACTGAAACGAATAAAACTTGCACATTGCAGGCAGACGAGTACGTTTATCATCTTTTTATTATTCTATCCCAAAGGTAGACCTGACTCCTTTGTTATTTTTAAAGGAACATCTTTTTACTCATAGTACTTAAATAGACTATAAACTCTATATTGACTAAACTCATATTCTTATCATCGCAAACAACACAGCGTCATCATACAGACAAACAGACCCAAATGACCCAAACCTAATTAATTACTATAAAAAATACGCAAAACAAAGTATTTTTCTACATCCCATCCTGCCTGTCCTTTACAAATGCTCATATACTTCAAATTATACTTTCATATGCACTAACAGCCATTTAAGAATACGTCGATTTTATCTGAATTAGTAATTTCCCTTCCACACAGACAAGGACACAGGTTTGGCTTGGAGAATTGGTAAGTAAAGTAGTGCATAGGTATGCTGTATGCAGTATAAACACATTTTACTTAAATTCATCACAGTATAGGTATTCAGGGCCATTTATACATTTTATTTAAAGCATATGGAACAAGCCATTTATATTCACTCCTTTACTTCTTCTACTCCTACGAAATCCGTTTCCTTCTCTTCTATCCATTACATTACAATCCACCTGTCTCGTCATTCCTCATAATATCTTCACTTGTAGGTACTTTGGATTCAGGAGCAAGAGCAACTCTAATTCTTCGCTTCTCCAATTATTTCCTTCCTAGAATCTTTCTAAGGAAAAGGAAAACCCACAAGTTTCGCGTCAGATCCTTTTCCTAAGGCGTAATATAGATTACAGTTTGCAGAGTAAAGAGCAAACATGGATAAAGTTGGATTGTGATGGTATGACGAATAACCTTTTCTTCAGAGGAAACAAAGGAAAACATCATACGACCCTTAGCAAACCAACCAGCATCCAACCAATTCCAATCAGGCCAGAAAATGTTTCATTGTTGGGAAAACAGCATAATATTATTTTCAAAGGGTCTCTTTCTATCCAATCACAATCCAACATTAAGCATCACATCACAAATCTGAATTTGACCTTTAATAATCTATAACATAACCCCCAAACTAAACTCTATTCCTAAGGTAAAGATTCGATAGGATAGAAACAAGAGAGGAGGAAAACAAATAAACGTTCAAGGACTTTGCCAACTAATTTACTTAAATATGATTAGCTATTATATCGCCACTAGCCACTCCAATCCTAAAGTATCTACTATGTACAAGTATTTATGTGTGCATTCACGCAGCTATCTATTACTATCATTTGCTTTTACGATACATTTCATCCCGACTAATTTTCCTATCAGTTAAACATGCTAACATACAAGTAGGGCTCAAGATGATTAAAAGCAAGAACGTAATTGCATACTAACTAACTTTTAATAACTCATTACAAGAGTAGAGTAGTGCTAACCATTTTGGCTTAAGGTATATTAACTATAAAGACATATACTATACGCAACTCTATCATTACATTTAACAACCACACATTAACACTAACTAAAGTTCCGAAGTTAATAACATAAATATTTGGCTAAAGATACATTGAATATTGAATACGTTCAGATACAATAAAGTTTACATTGTATTACATTGAAATGAAACGAAAACCTTCACCAAAATTTAGATAAGCTAAAGCCTATACACTTTACATTACATTATTCTATCTCTATCCTTAATAATATGCATTGGCCACAGGTCTGCTATACAGGTAACATGTTATGAATGATGGAAGGAAACATGAGGCATACAGGCATAATTAATCTCCGATTTTCATCAAACTCGTGTACTAACGAAACGACAACCTACACTATGCAAATATTTATTTTGGTAATGAGGAGTTCATTTTACACATTAGTGGTACATTCTATAAGTACCTATTCATGTTCAGTTCAGATCAATACATGTGTACATTACCGACACGGGTGGGAGCCTTATGCGATGCTGATGTCAATGTCAAGTATGTGGTGTGGATGGTTTGGTGGACTCTGACTCTGTGGACCTTGGTGTTAGTGTTACTGTCTATGAAGAGCAAAAACAGTCCTTGCATATGCAAACATATTAAAATTGTATAAATAATTTTGAAACTATAATATAATGAATATAGTAAAGTAATCACTCAGTATATCCGCTAACCAAGCCAAGAGTTCAATATCACACAAAGTAACTCTTCTGTTAACGAAACGGAGCCATCCTGTAAAAGTCCCAGCCCCACACAACACAGTCACCGAAGCTATGCAAATATTTATTTGACTTTAGTTGAGGAGAACTACAAGGTCAACTCATCACATTGCTATTGCTGCATTGCATCCCATCACACAAGTTTAACTATCTCTAAAACACTAAAATCCCAATCCTCTTCCACTCTACTCTACCCAACCGTGTCAATGTCCGAGTTGAGCTATTTCATTTCACTTAGCAATAACATTGCTCCCTTCGCTATTCATATTCAATGACAACCAAACCACTATCTATAAATCTACTTCATGATTACGATACAATAGAATTAATAGAATACAATGACAACATTGAAGATTCCCTAGTCCCTAACATCACATCACATAACAATAAATTGTTATTGCTATACGATAGACAGGATCTACTCTTGGGAATAAAGCAGTAGGAGCAGGATTGAATAAAAGAAAAATTACATTATAATATTTTACGTAGAGGTACCTACCTGACTGAATGAAAATAGCAATAACACTTATACTGAAAGGAAGACGAAGACATTTACTTATCTATTTAGGTTATAAATAGTTCATAAACAACTATAGCTATAGGTACTTTAATATTGTATACTACCTATAGAGGTGAGCTGTCCTCATTCGCGTACATTACGTACGTACGCAGTAAGATGCTCCCATAATATATTATTCAACTGAAAAAATTAATGTCCCGAATTGCGGAATAATAGAAGCTCTTGTCAGTTACAAAGAAAGGGCTCGCTGATTTTGATAGATTAATAATCGATAAACAAATAGAACAAGTCCTAGTTGGATGGTTGCTTCTGTCAGGACAGCCAGGAGAAGAACCTGGTTTGGCTTGCATTTGGATTTGCTGAGTGAAAATCCTTCCTCGCTCAAAACCTTACATCGTTTTTTCCTTTTGTCAGTCAGGTCATTACACCACGACAACCTAACCCGCACAGGCACAACCGACAACCGAGCAAGAAACTCCAAATACACTTTCGTTATGGAAAAACATCGATCCATTTCGAAAAAAACGCTTTACTCATTCCACCCATTTCTATGTTGTATCCACTTAAATATGTTGTGTAGCCACAAACATACTGTCGCTTTTCACGCACTAACAGAAATTCCAAAAGTACCTAGAAGTAGACAGTAACCTACTTATCTATCTACCCGAGAAAAGAAATATCGTAATTTAAAGATGTATATATATGTACATATATCTCTATGTAGCCTGTTTTTCGATTTGAGGTTAAAGTTACATAAGAATTGCGTAACTAATGCTATAAATGCAGTAGACAGTAGTACGTATTACGTATCGAATATATCTGACATAATATGTTTTACGAACACCGCGTTCTTATTTTAGTTTCATAGCAAGTTGTTTACAGCAAGGATACTAATTAATAATTAATTCGAAACTTCGATACGATATCGAAACAAAAACAACAACAAACTCTTCATATTGATTAATTGACTTGCTCCACTACGACAATCATTTATTATGTCCAGCCAAATTACATTAAAGTTGCGGCTGTAGTTAATAATTAATCAAGCGACAATGGTACATATAAGAAACTCTTATGAAATAGTAGGCTCAAGACTCTTGAGCCTACTATTTCATACCAGCCTTTGTTTGTAAATTGTAAGCCATATTGTGCAATGTGCAATGTTCCCAAATCTTTTTACTCTGAATTGTACATCATTGAGTATCTCAATGAGATCTGTGAACATCGATAACATTTGCACGAAGTCTTGAACTTCTAAGTAAAAAAATTTTGTTTTGCACATGTAAAAACGTATAGCATAGTCAATTCATAGTACATAGTCGATAAATATCTCTAATTCTGACGGATCCAAAATACTGCTACTACAGTGTTTACAGTCAGTACAGAGTTCTGACAAGTTTATTATTAATAATTCACATTGCATTTGCAATAACTTCTCTTGTATTTTTACTTCACCTAACCTAATATTACAAGCACATGTTAGCACAGGTATGTAAATTAAGCAGAAAAATTATTCCGTAACTACACAATAGTGCACATTCGCAAACATTCTGTTTAATCTGTACCAATGGAGCATATGCAGCAATGTTGTTAGTGCATAAATTACTAATAACTGCATAATTTCATGGAAATCCACTAAGTAGAAACAACTTGCAACAGGATTTATTCAAACCTTCACTTCATTGTAATGGTTAATAATATTCTAACACTATAAATATACCGTAGGCTCTGTGTTTATCGCAAGCTAACGTAAGCAAAATGTACATGAAATAAAATGCAGATATGCCCTTAGAAAAAAGTTGTATCTCAAAGGAGCTTCCTATGACAAGTTAAAGAGTCCCATTATTGCTTGACCCATAAATCCACAGTTCACTCTTTATCAATAAAACATGAAAGAGCATAAGGAACACGACTTTTGAGTTGCTTGCATTGAAATCATTGAATTGAATTCAAAACGGGGTACAGTACAAACTATATCTGTACTTGTACATGAGTACAGTAAGCATACATAACTTTGACGAAGGAGAACGGTATACTATACAGACAACTACAAGACAACTTACGAAAACCAAGATATCGTTATCACTCTAATAGTATCAGAGTAACGTTCGTACTCGTAGTCCTTCTCGAATACATAATTTTGTACGCAAACACATTAGCGAACATTCAATTAGTTAACTAACGAACTAACTAGGTACTTTAATGTAAGAAGATTTTATTTTAATAGCATATTCCATCATATTTGTACAACTATTAATACTAAATCTGGTAATTATGTACTTCGTTGAGCTGTTTATCTGTAGCATCTACATTTTGTAGTCGTAGACTGAAGACTTACTAATGTATGTGTGCCATTGGTATAGATAATGTAAGGCAATCCACAAAATTAGCTTATAAATGTAACCTTTCACTCTTCCTTTAGCTACTCACAACCATGACGTTTTAATATGGCCTGGTATGGCAGGTTGGTTAGGTTGACAGTCTCAGTTGCATTTACGCTTGCCACATTTATATGTACCAGATTGCATAAATCATATAAGGCAACTCTGCACAACGTACCTATCTGTATATATACAATTGTATCTAAGTGTACTTACATAAATATATAAAACTGAATGTGCTAGGTATGTAGGTACAGGGTACACATCCACAATGCATAAGATCATAAGCAATCTTCTATGTATTTATGCATGTAAGCATGTAATGCAATGCAGATTCACTATGAAATGAAGCCTACAAAAATACTTACAAAGATACAGACTCAGACATAATAGATTTATTCTGATAAGTAGACAGTAGACGGCTAGCTACTTTGCTTATGTTCCATAGCCTCGTTCCTAATACATCATAATATCATATCTAACGGGAAAGGGAGCCAAAAATACATTACGAATGAGCATCGCAACCAAATCATTTGTAGTTGTGCCAGAAAAACATATGATTACTATTACAATAATGCACACGCACCGTATACTATCCAATACTCAATATCACTGCTTCGTATCGGTAATAATAATCATAACTATTATAACTACCTAAACTTATATAGTTATATAGTACAGAGCAATCTTTAATCTTTACACAAAATTCAGTGAAGCTTCCCCTTTCTATAGAAAAGGCGTGGGTAGAGTTAGTATTTAAGTACAATGGTTATATATCTAACAGCTTACATTACACACCTCTTTAAACTCTATAGGTACTTATACTATATACTTTAATGTGTTTATATTGTGTATATTTACATTAGACACTTATCTATAGTGTGCTTACTGCCTACCTGCTCTCGTCCTCCTTTCAATTCAATAATATAGCTACCCTTTCCATTATTTACAATTTATATACACAAATAGTCCCTAAATGAGCACCTATCCCCATGCAATCATATCTGAACCCACTTAAACTTTGACCAACCCGTATAACAGAACTCTATTGCAATTGCAGCATGGCATAACTACTTAATTTGTACCGCTAAGCGTCAGAACTAAATATAGATTTTAGCTTATATGCACAAACATGTTTTTCTGCTCTTTGTCTGTAAGTAAATGTAAAATGTAAGCAAGTGAATACCTGTCTTACTGTACAGTGAGAAAGGGCTACAATATGCATACAGTACAGTTACAGTACAGTACACCAAAATAAGTGTAAGTGAAATGAAATGGAACCAAGAAGACGCTCTCAAGGACTCCCAAAATCAATGCTATTGCCAATACCTTGCTTTTACTTAGCTTCCGGAGTGTAAGAGACAAAAGACGATATTTAAGTATGTACATAATAATGCCATGCTTAAAATGCTACTACTTATACTATGATTATGATAGTTTTGTACATGTGTATAATACATAAGCAAATATAGGTAATAAGTAGTAGTAAGATTCCCTTGCGAAACTCTCTAGTAGTGGTGTTAATTATAATTTGAGTTGACTAGTTGACTTGGACTTGAGTTTGAGTATTGTGCCAAGCGGTATATGAAAATGAAGGAAAAAGTAATGTGTATTTACATAATAAGTATTTAAGCTAATTAATTAGGTATTTATATACAATCATTAATAATTTAGTGTGTAATAAATTTCAATTGAATTTCTCACCCGGACAGTATCTTCAAAAGTGCATTAGACATTGACCAAGACGAAGAGAAGATACAGAAGAAGAAGGAACCACGGAAAGGCGACAAACAATTCAACTAACATTTCACCGACTAAAACCAAACTTAACTGGTGAAGACATTCCAAATAAAATGAATAAAAAGCCAAATAATAAACGCGACTTAATCGGAATTACAAACCAATCTTTTACGATTATAAACAATCAGTTCTGTGAATTAAAACAGATAGTAATTCGCACACGCGTGCCAATAGTTAGTCACCGGCAGTTCGTAGTTCTCACTGACTCTGGTACACCAAATTCAATCAGAATAATAAGATTGCGTATCAAATTAGCATACAATCAATAATGCAAACAATGTTACTGCACGTCCTTCCTCTTGTAATGCGATGTGAATGTGATATGCAAATATTTTTGCGATATTCACTTAGATAGTCACGTCAGTTTCCTAGAATTGAACAAATACAACTAGGTAACTGTAACTGTATCTTACAAACATGAAAACTAATTTCAGTTCAGTCAATCGCCTAATTTCAATGCAAATTTGCAAATCCAATGCGTAAAAGGCAAAAATACTAGGCTAATCGCCACAATACGTCAATCACCTTCTCTAATTGAATTGACTGTTTGCTGTCACTAAACGCAAACACACACTTGCTTTAGCTTACAAAGTTCTACTGCAAATATCAATATGCAGCTCAAACGCAGGTGCACTGAACAGAATTAAGCAAGAATCGAGTTTCAATTCTCAAAATCCAAATAGTACAACAAACTTCGCAGCCTAGTGTACAATGTACTGTTGAGTTGACTGTAGTAGTTTTCTGTTGTTATGTATACACGTTGTGGACTGGACTCTGACTGATGTTGTGAGGTACGTTCAGAAAAAACATCAAGCCCTTCTAGCTTGCTTTGCCAGGCAGATATATGTATATATGTACCTATTACAGGTATATCGTATACAGGTGTATAACCTAATACTTTATATAGTTAATAGCTACGTAATCGAAGAATTATACGTTCAATAGTCAATAATATTATGATTCTTTCTTATCAATATAGGATTTGCAGGCAAATCAGCTTCTTAACACGGCGAGTCTTCTGGCTCAACTGGAAAGTGAGCCTGCAGCAAAGGATTCTCTGAGACACACATATACACACACAAAACAGCCCAACTCCCCAACAACAAAAGAGCAACTATATTATAAAATGTACCAACTTCTTATAGGTACATACAATATAACTACATATACTCAATACTTTGGCTTTAAAGCCAATGAGAACGAGAACCTGAATAACAGCAAAGGAACAGCAACAGCAGAAAGATCTATTAATGTTTCCACCAATGCTTCTCTTAGGAGTTCAGTTAAGGCAAATGCAATGTAGTTCTATGCGTCTCTATCTTAACCCAACACGTTAATGTAATATCTGCTCTAATGCAACTAAATAACATGAGCAACTCAACAAGACACTTGTGTACGTGTAATCACTATCGTATCGTGTCAACCACGTATCGTACGAATGTATAGATAGGTACATACGTATTATGTATGTCTGAGTTGAAGTTGAAGAGAAGAAGAGCAGCAGATAGATAGCTTTGAGATTTTCGTGAACCAAGCAAAACCGGCAGTCGTATGTATGGTAAATAAACTGAAGCCAAGTCAAGAGAAGACTAAACTAAACTGTAGCTAACTTAACTTAACTAGCATTGCAATTCAATCCAATGCCTCACGGCAACGTAATTCCCTTTACCTTACCTACCAACCAAATACAACTACCTACATTCTACATGCAAAAGTAACTTGCTTTGCTCACATTATGTATTCCAACCACTATTAAACTCTAATACACTCCATCACTAACTATAACCCCAAAACCATCTATTCCTATTCCTATATTCGCTCGCATACAAGTTACAAGTAATATAGTTAGCTAATACCGAAGGAATACGCAGCATACGTTCCGAACGTGCACAGTGCTAGTATTTAGTATTTAATGTATACATACATCAACTCTATGCGATTTAGTATAAATAAGCCTGACTGGTTTCATATGCTTTTGCTTTGGTTTCGTATCCTTTTTCCCAATGCTCTTTCTCACTCAACTGCTTCCACTATTCGACTACTCACTCACAGCATACATAAACAAGAGTCAAGTCAGTCAGTTCAGCCGAGTCCACCTTCAATGTTCAAAGTTGTTGCTATGCAAGAATCAAATGGATATGGTAATAAAACTACCTACGCTAGGTAGCTGTAGGAGAATAGGTACCTAACCTACTCTACTCTGTATAGCTCCTTGTATGTAGAAGTGTGTACAATGTACCTACATACATAACATGCTGTTTGCAACAACCTAGTAACAGCAGAGCAGAAACTATTCTCAATTCTCATCTTATAGCATAGCTTTAGTTTACATTTACTTACTTTGATATACTTAAGTAAATACATAGCAAATTACATTACTTCCAACTTTAAACAAACACCTTGATGCAGAATTTCTTAAACCAAGACTTAGCATAAAATTCTCTTCTTATCTTATAACCTGTATGTACCTAAACACAATATTAACTACCTGTGCAGTAACTTAACCTTAGGCTGATATTGACGCTCGGATGATGAGTAATGCGTATAAACACACACACAGTGCACTAACACTTCTATGCATATAATACTACGTAACAGCCGACAAAGTCATTTCATTACAATTATATCGCGAATTCTCAGCCTCCCAACAATGGAAAGCTGGCTCTGGTTGTTTGTTTGAGTTTAACTTGAGCTTAACTATGTATCTATATGAGAATGTTCATAGAAATGAAAACGCAAAAGGCATCATCCTATCTTGTCCTTTCCTGCCATTTCTCCCCGGCGTGTTATCGTCCTCTATGAAGGTGCTCAATTGCTCCAGGTGATATACAAAAGATAAACTTAGACAAAGTCTAAGTCTTTGGGTGTGCAATTTACAAGAGTTAAATCAAACCAACTCACGTACCCTGAACTGAACGCATTTACCTCGTGAGTGGTGAGTGTAGTGTGAATATTTTCATTCTAGATTTTTACACCCCTTTCATTCACACTTGTTCTTGTTTGTAAGCAAAGAAAAATGAAACATAACATAACAATGCACAAACTCTTATGGCTATCATTCCGTAATTGCAAGTCTTCTTCCCTCGCAGATACATTACCAAAGACCAGGTAGTGATCACACACAGAACACATGTATGCAAAAATTAACACAGGCAAAAGCGAATTGGCAAATGAAAACGAAACTCATCATAGTACTATTAGAATCTATAGACAAACATGTCCTTAGGGTATAATAAAGTGGTAGTGGTGTATGTACCTTATTGTTGAAACAGTGCGTTACAATTCTTATGGGGGCTTCTACAAAGTACAAAGACATTAAATTCCCTAATTCAAAATACATATAACATATAATGTATGTATAGCGTGTAGTGTTTTATCTTTCAGCTAGCTTGTACCATAGTCGCCTTCGTCTAGAAGAGTAACTGAGGCACGGCAGTAAAAAGATTGAGTATTCAACCATAATTCAATATACCATAACATTCACTCGACTCACATAACACAATATAGGAAATAAGCATATTATAAATGAACCAAAGCAATGTAATAATCGTTCATGTGATGTACCAAGTTGCGTGGCTTACAATATAGAATATATACATCTTTTCTTACGATATTATTCGCATTCTCGTGAAATAAGATATTAAGTAAATGACTTAAGGTAGTGAAAGTTGCTGCAATGTAATGTAACTGCAACAACTGTGCACTGGTGAGGTATGTTCATTAAAGCATGCAATGCAATACGTAAACCTCTAATTGCAATTAATTGCTACGTACTTGATTCCTTGTACATACATAGTACAGTTGGGTACTGTAAGACAATATCTAATCATAAGAAGTTTCTGATGAGAATTAATGAGAATTCAAACTAAAGTTACCGTCATAGCAGTACCTACTACCTACTTTATATATGTATTTGCTGTTACTAACGTAAGACAATGAAACTGAAGGTGTGGTTTACATTTACAAACGAAACCACTAGAGAAGCAAATCTAAAAATTTCTGTAAGTAGGATTCCATTATATTGCCATTCAGCTATCAAGGTTTTAAGTAGGCACATAGCCTTTAGTTGTATAATGAATTAAAACACACGCAGTTTATTTCATAAGCAATAAAAGCATTGTAATATTGTAAACCATACATACTGCGCAAGTATACAGCAAAACGTATTGTTTAGCTTAATAAATATAGTAAGTACTAATGTCTAATTACTCCTCTACTCCTTTGTACTAGATATAATAATTTCTGTGTACATGTATAATGTAAACTACATTTTTTAGTAGTTAACAAATATTCTTATAGTAAACAAAAAAAGTACATAACCAAAGCTCATTTATGTTAAATGATTTTAGGTACATTATTTTACCATTAGTACTTCTCGCTTAGATCATCTGTCTACACAACACATCACCTTATCTGGCACACACATGTGCAATTAAGACCACATAATCCTGTTGTAGTATACCTACGCTAATTTAGATATGATAAGCATATTCCAGCTCCACGGATTCACATCAAATTACAAGTACATTGACAAATCCTTTAATCCTACTCTGTATCTACATACAATAAACTAAACTGTATTCTATAGGTGACTAAACTTTTAGGTACGTGCGCAAAGTTATGAGCTTGCATTAATGATACTTACGATTAGATTCGCTGGTTTCCATTACAAAAAAAATGATACCTACATAATAATAATAATACTTTAAATAAAAAGTTATATAAAATGCCCAGCTACTTGTGTATTATCAATTAAACTAACCGACTGAGATTCGATCACATGCAATTGCAGTGCTTCTATGACTGTAACTCCTATTTGATTTCTCTTTTGAAGTTATTTTAGAACATGAAGTCATGAAATGTACCTCTAACAAAATGTAATAAGTATGTAAATATAATGTGCATACAAAGCAAATGTGTTCATTTCAATTCAGAATTCAGAACGTCAGCATAAAATGCCAGTGAAACTGATAACTCGATAAACAAACACACTTGACTCCACCGCAACCGATAAAACCAGCACATGCATGCAATCAAATTATTCATTGTAGTCGCTTCAACTCCTTATGTATGCAGCTTAATCAGCATCAGTCAGCACTTAAATAATATCTTAAGCATAGTCAAGTCAAGTGCACTAAACGCAACTTATGTAACAAAGTAACTGATACAATGTAAGTTATTTGACTCGACCGCATACTCTACAGGAAAAATAAAATGCCTAACGTTGCTGCTGTCGCCAATTAAACGGTACCGTATTCTGTATGAGTGATGCAACTTCATTTCATAATGTAAACATCTTCTCTACAGTGCAGTTGGTTACGTAAGCAAATGAAATTCCTATAAATATCAAATATGTAGCAGCACTTGAACAAGAAAATCAAAATAGCCCTTGTACATTTATAATTGTACTAATATCTGCATTTGTTAATGTGATTATTGCATTAATTAAAATAAGTGATTTGATTAGCTATGGCCGTATTAATTTACATTACTAGGTAAGTACATAAAATACTTACATAAATAGTACACAAAGTATGCTCCCTGGCCTGGGTTTGCTGAAGTTGCACTTGAAGCTCCACTTTTATCTGCACTTTGCAGTTTACACTACACCACTATTTACTTTTGCTAATTAAACGCTTTTAACTGATTCAACTTACATATAACCTTTAATAATCTACAATCAATCATATCCGAAAGTTACAAAACTTGAATCCTTATGCATAGCAACAATTAATAAACCATGTTGCACAAATCAGCTTAAATAAATAGTATCAAATGCAAAGCACATTATAGAGGACTAAGGTCAATTTATATGGCTTAGGTGTTCATTACCCCCTCATAATATTTATTTTTCATGAGCATGCACTACATTACGCTTTTAATTACTGCAATTGCTAAGTACTCCATTTTTAAACAAATTGTTTCTCCTGCAATTACAATTCCCTCGGATATTGACTCTACAACTACACTCTGTTTCCAAACATCCTTTTCTTCACATTAACCTCAGCTTCCAATGAGGAAGTAAATATATAATAATAATTCCAGTTTTCTACCAACTACAAACACTACTTCATTCATAAAGTATTCTGCATTTTTATAAATCTAAAACTTAAGTTATTGTCCTTTAAGTATAAGCATTCTGGCACCGCGACTTGAGATTGGAACTAAATTGGCCACAAATAATAAGAAAGATGTCACATTTTTTCAATGAATGTATAAATTCTCATGATTATCATTACATTTTTAATAAGACCTCCAAAATGACCTTAGTTGAGGTAACTAACTGAAGTACAGGCTTCCCATGCCGTTGGCATTGTGCATAACGACCTCACTTAAGTTATATGATATATTATATTATATATTTTGCCATTGTATACTTATATACAGAAGTACACACTAAAGGCGATATCATTATCATATCATACCATCATAATGCATAGCTAATAGCTACCCTACAATTACGAATTCACTCACGTAGGTAACTATAATTTTATGTACTTAACAAGGAATGCGATTGCAATAAAATAACTGCACTGCATCCTTTCCTTTTCCTCCCTTATGTATGAGGTCTAGAAGGATTCTTACTGGAAACTTAAAATAATTTCGATGCAACTGCCAATTGTAAACAATGCAAAACTATGTTCTATAGGTACAGACGCAGTTAGCAGAAGAATAAAACAACTATTTCGCGGTTACACACATCGTTCACGTAGGTAATATATTTTTTATTACTGTAATAAATTTAATAGTGAATCTTAGCGCATGCAAATCCACAACACGCCTGGCCTGTATTCTATATAGCTATTCCAATCAATACCTATAGAATTGTAAGTATGATAATATCCTGATCCGTTATGTTATGCTACGCATTTACATTTGCATCTAATTATTCCTTTCCGATCCTGGATAATACACACACGATGCTATAAATCATATACAGATCAATTAACAGAGATATTCCCCTCTACTAATGCATTATATTATTAAATAGGAAATAACTGCTTCCCTACTCTCCTCTCCTTTGTTATAAAGTGATATGTCATCTTGCAACATGAAAAGAGGCGGAAGAATGACCTCCAGACCAGACACAGACAATAACATTGCAGTCATCCTACTGCAAACTACATGTAATATAAACGTAAATAAACTCAACGCAACCCTATAATTAACCAAAAAAGGAGTTTCATTTCCAGCTTTGAAAAACCTTTTGGTAATCTAGAATAAAAAATCAAGATGATTTTTCCTGCAACATGACAACCTTTAAGATCTCCTGTAACTATCTGCCTGTAAAAAGGTAGGGAAATATTTGACGTAACGTTCAAATCTCTTTAAGCTAATAATATAACAAGTAACAAGAGAAAATGACCATACAAGAATGCTATTTCCTATCTGCATCCGGAGATTGCTTTTGGTTGCAGGGCAAAAAAATATAAAGAAATGGGTAAGTAAGTATAAAAGGGAACTAATTTGCATTCTGATTCTAAGAACAATTTATCAGAGTGAAGGGAACATGTATCCACCTTTTTAAAAATTTCCTCTGCAACCACAACCGTAAGAATAACAACTCTCTGGATACATAATACATAATTAATATTATTATAAACCTATATACATACACGTAATACACATCTCGCAGATGAAAGAGATTCGAAGTCGAAGGAGATCCTGATTTCACTTTAGCTTTTAATATTCATCTAGTCTACAATATTTAATAAAGTAGCTGTCAATCACTTTGTCAGTAAAGAACAATGGAACTTAATCTATAGAACTCTTTACAAAAGAAGAACAAGGCATATAGTATATTATGTAGAGTAAATGTAGATGCATACAATAATACAATCGTTCTCCTTGTTTCGTTAGCCAAACCGGGAAAATCTGGTTAGCGCCGGACTGTCTGCCAGCTCTCTTCGCATTGCAAAGTAGGCACAGTACAGTGAACCATTACATCATTATGTAATGTATGCGAAGCAACGAGTACAAATATACATTACACATTACTCTTTACGTACACTACACATCAATATGCACATTATTTTAGGGAAGAAACATGTTGGCCAAGTCAACTATCTCACGTTTCACCCACCCTCAAACTTCCAAGATAGTAGATCAAATACTGACGTACCGTCCTACATATAAAACATGAAATCATGCTTTCCTATCGCACCAAAGGACAGACATAGCACTCTTTGTATTTATTAGCATATAAATTAATGCAGGACAAATCATAATCGTAGCAAACAGCAATCGCTTTTGTTCTGCTATGGTGTATGGTTTGCGAATCTAATTATAAAGATGATTTGATTTATTTATCTGTGTATCCTACACATAAAGTTAATTTGAAACCATGTAGAATGCAAGACGCACTATTGCATACAACTTGCGAATAGGTAAGTTTTTCCTTCTCCATATAAGGACACTCTCTAAAGCTGATAAAATAAAATAAATGCATACAGAACGATACTGTATTGTAAATGCATACAGACAATTGCCTTCAACAGCAGCCATTAGCATATAAACCACATTAAAATTGCAAGTCAATTTATTTACCTCTCCCATTAATATTTTACCTTACTTTATATTACATTATGTACCTAAATGTTAATTTCGCCATCTCACTCTCTCTAGTACTTTATTATACATAATCAATCCAATAATAATGTCTAATCTAATAGTCATTCTCACAGCTTGTGGTCTACAAATCATATTATACTTTAGTCTACCATAATTTAAATGCAAGAACATTAAAATTGACATATTGAACTAATCATTCCTTGATTCTTTCTACTACTACACGTAATGCATTTAAAATGCCTACGTAATAATCACATACAGCACAGGTAAGAATTCAGACAATAGTATGTATTATTAGTGGACTTATAACTGTTGCCGTCAGAAAATCATGTTTATGTGGTCAGGATAGTGACTGACCACGCCAATAAGCATTGTAACCAAGCTAGACTCCAAGACGTCTGAAAGTCTAACGATTCTACCCAAACCCAGTCATGTTCATTGAACTTAACATGCGTTTATAGCTGCAGAATATCGTGCAAATCTTAGATAGATCGTATATCAGAAATAATTATAGAGTGCAAAATTGTCCACCACCCCAATAGAAATATAAGAATCGTTCCATTTCTATTCTAACATACTAACATAACATAACATATTGAAATTTCTACATCTACACAGCACTCTTACTACACTGCACCACATACAATACCTCAGAAATCCTTCACTTCACTTACGACTTACAGCAACATACAAATTACACGTAAATGCTCACTTACGCATTGCAAAACATCATTAGAGAACAATCCTTCAGTTTACAAAGGTACAATAGTTTATTCTTTTGACTTACAATCAGATAGGGGATTTACATACCCACATAGGTAATAATACTTTCTGCCTTAACTTACATATTATGCATATACCTATAGGTGAGATCCATACTATACTACATACATATATTGCGTATGTGTATAAGTTACATGTTTGGAAAGGACAATTCCACATACAACTTTAGTTATAGTAGTAACATCACATCACTCTGCAAAACAAAAAGGCAAGGAACCCATCGCTTCGTCTCATGTTATTCGCTAACTCTATACATTTGTGCTATCGAATCCAATAGATTACATTTCATACAAGAATTTCTATACATTCTGTAGCTCACGCAATGCTTTATATCCACAGCAGCCTATTCAATAAATAAGTAATGTAATACCTAACTAAGTGTATTCAATTCAAATGAATCCAGTGTAGTGTAATGCAAAATGTATTGACTGCGAATACTTACGCTGCGAAGCAAATAACAGAGTAGCGATACAACGATAGTTTTCCGAAATGAGGTCACTATCCAAAACCTATCATTAGAATTAGAATTTGGTCGAGAAAGAGTACCTACCTTAACTACCTACCTTACCTTACATATGCTGTGTGCAACGCAACGCACACAAACAGCAAAACAACTGCTGCTACACATTCAATTCAATTCAACTGGCTAAGGAGAAGTAATAAGTAACTAACTAACTAGCAATTCAAACTCTTTATATATATGAAATGGAGAAAAACAGCAAACCAGTTCCGTTACACTTACCTCCGTGACCTAACCGCCATGTTAACTAACGCAAGTATCTGCATACACTGTACATTGAGGAGCTAAAGCTAAATTGCACTGTACTCGCACTTATACATACTCACCTTTAGCAAACATTAAACAAAACAACATCATACATATCACATCGCTTTACAATCCATTTCATCTCAATCAAAGTAGAAGTAATAATGCAAACTACAGCTACTAATGTAGAAACAGTAGAAGCTGAGCTAACAGCATTACAATACGATAGCAAAGGTAGGAGATTGTAGATATTCAGTGAGAAGCTTAAAAGTAAGCAAGCTCTCTGGCCTGGCCTGGCCTGGCAATGGGCATAACCTCGCAAAATCGCCTGACGAAGGGTATCGACCTTTATCGTTAAAAGTCGACTCGGCAGAATTCTCAACGCAACACTTTTGTCATGTACTCAACTGAAATGCAAACTGCACATTCTCTCGCCCAATAATTTCTTTTATATCAATCATAATGCAAATTCATCGCTATATAGATATTAATATCCATTGAAGAAGTTAGCAAAGCAGGAGTATGCCTCGCCTGGCGTGACAAGCCAATCTGATCAAACATAATTCCAATTATGCACAACCAAACTAATCCTATTACTCAAACACTACCATAAGCAAAAATTATTCTTTTAGCTACCTACATAATTACAACTACATTAAGTATAGTCAGATCTGAATTATATACTACATTATAAGTTATACAGCACGATACAAAAATAAAATTAATCAGTTCAGTTAGTTTAATAGCAATTAAACACCTGGGCTACGGTTTCTGATTTTTTCCACGACTGAAGGACTACAGGACCTCCCCATTTCCTTCAAATGAAATGAAAAACTCTACCTTCCTAAACTTCCCATTCCCATAAACAAACTCAATTGCTGTATATAAAAACTTTTAAGATGTTCTTAATAGATAATAATGAAATTTGATACATTTTGCTGGATAATTTGCATTTGCATGCATGTGGTTATAAAGTATCATGTACAGTTTCCATATCGATCAAAACAAGAGGACATGACATGACATGCAGAAAATTATATTACCTGCAAACACATAATTTGAGATATATGTGGGCTATAAGATTTTAATCTCATTTAAATTAACTTCAGCGCTATAATTTTGTATAGCTAACAGTAGCAGTAGGTAATACAATCATATAATGTACTATGTAGGTAAATTTTTTATTTAAATTAAGAACCACTACTATAACTTTACACAAAATGGTAAAATACATAAGACACCTGCTGCTATGCTGGTCTCACACACACAAATTTTATTGTACACTTCAGCAAGCTTTAACTCAACTACATATTCGCATATTATATGAGTTTTTCGTGTGCCTATATATACATAGTAGACTGTGAAATGAAACCCTTATCTTATAATCCACTGCCATAGCGTACAATTTAGGTTGACACACATAAAGTCCATTGTACCTACATAAACGCATCATTATATATTCATAATTTGCCTTTATTTTGCCTCAGGTAAACATCAACATCAAGACTAGGCGTACAATACACTACCGTCTGTTTCATTGCATACGCAAACTCTGTACACAACAAAGCACATGTGTTGTTATGTTCAGTTATGCCGGTCCGGTTACTAACAGAATAAATAATTGCCTTTCGATAACTTTACGCAAATATGGTGTAGTATAGTGTAAATTATGTGCCAACATCTCTCTTCAGAAATTGACACGGCCTACAAAATTAGCATAGCTCGGCTGAATAACTGGAATATAAACTTAACATCACAGTAATAAAACTTGTGCTAAAATAAAACTTATATTGCTACTTAAACATCGCAATAAGAATTAAGAAGCACTATTGGCACATAAAACTTAATTGATGCATCAGGGTAAAAGGGTGAACTATATAATATGATTAGCTGTCCAGTGCTACATTTTTAATCCAATAATACTCATTTAGTATCCAATCGCACCACACCACAATTTTCGTGACCTACTATATTTTAAGACTAACTTAGTAACCAAACTAATTAATTAGTAATTAGTCGGATCGTTAAATTGTTATACAGTATCGTGATCAAAGTCATTTCATTTTCATTAAAAGCTATGTCACTGACCTAACCACTAAAATATAAACGCTTTTGTATTGGCATATTTATTGCAGTATAACCAAAATGCACAATACAGAGTACTTCCTAATTTCGCAATTCTACAAATTCAAAAATATATATCTTCTACACAAAAGTAGTACCGGTTTGCCATTTTTATTGCGCTATTAATATTAAGCTACCATTCTGCCTTATTCAATTAAATTGTAATTCGCGTGGGTGTTTTCTATGTACTACTTGTGCTAACAAATAGTGCACCTGGTAATGGCAATCTGAGTCTGAGCAAGTAAAATTTATTAGCCTTGCAATTAATCAAGCTTGTAAATACTAACCTTAAGTAACCCTGGTTGTCTTAAAACTGAATTATTATTGCGATGCCTCGCTGTCTGCAAAATCTATAGAGCCCATGGCACATCATATACGCATACGGCATACAGCCTGGCCCGGCATGGCATGACACTTATGTATAATTTAAATGTGTATCATACCACATGCCTACTAGTTGAATTTTTATCGATTTCATTAAATTAAGTCAAAATTAGGTTTTGAGGTCTAGGAGCACGCCTCTTCCTTTGCTATTTGGGTAGTAAACTAGCCAACACGACAAGGCTATTGAGCTTAAAGTATAATATAAACTAATCTAATATTGAAGCAAGTGATATGATGTGATGTGACTGAACTAACCCAGCCACAAAATTTTGTATAGAGTAGAGCAAGTAAATGCCCTTCTAGAATTTATGCTATGTATATACAAGAACCGCAGCAGACCAAATTCGTCTACTTGTACTCTACTCTTTAACCCTACCACCATACTATATCAATAAATGTAACAATAATTTAACTTTTAACTAAGAGCATTCTCTAAAAAGCCAACCAAACTGCATACAGAACTTGGACGGAGCAATTAAATCCACTCGAATCCATCTGTGTTCCAAAGAAGCAGACTTCTTCTGCTCGTACGATTGCATTCTGAGTATTCGCAAAGCAAAGCAACCAGACTTGACTTTTCTTTTGCTTTGCTGATAGAGAAGAGAAGACAAAAATATCGATGACTCAACGACTCAACACGCAAAGGAACGAGATGCTCAAGCCAAAAGCTGTTGTCTTGCTTTCTTACGGATAGTTACTTTGGTTGCGTTTCTTCTACATAACTAACTGCTTTGCTAACTACAGAAGATATTTTACACACTTGGTTTGGACTGCTCTGGCCTGGCCATCTGTAATCTGTGTACGTTGTAACAATAAACACTCATACAGAGAATAGAATATGTACCAAGACAACTTTTCTGACTCTAGCATACATGTTACTTTACTCTGTACGATTCTGAATACTAAAATCTTGCTAGGCTCTAGGCTCAAGGGATACAGCGTCTATCGAAGTAAACGCATACACACAGAATACGAATAAATTACAACAGGTTTCAATTGATTTCGCCCAACTAAGTAGATTGCTATCAAATCAGACCCAATAATCCTTCCCAAGCCAAGTGCAACGCAAAGGACACACTTACAACTCCCAGACAAATGGTCGCTATCCATTTTATGCAAATCAATTCATTCACAGTCAAATGACTGCATTTTATTATTCTATTTACAATTTCATTCAGTAGACACAGATAATAATAAATACTCATATCAAGACCAAGACTAGTAAAACTACAACTATGTTCATGTGCTACATATATGCTTACAAATTAAACGACACGAAAACATAGTCAAAGATAACCTCTCAAAACTTTTAAATGTATGTAAGTGCTTAAATGGTATTTTACTTTCTGCTAAATATTTTTCAACCAAACAAACTACATCGATGTATACCATTTGGCAAGCTGTCTGGGTTCTTCTGTACTACATAAATGTAAACTATCTTCAGTATCTAGTACCATTACAATGTTTTTATTACCTACATAAACGTTTCCCTACCTGCAACCTCTGGCTCTAGTAATAAAACCACTCTATTCTGTATTATGCAGGGAGGATCAATAGATATTCACACACATACCTGTCCTATCAGTATCAGATTAATTTATATTGCAAAAATTCTACTACTTTTATTCGTTTATCGCCGATTTTGATTACAATTAGCCCAAGATGGTAACCTTTTCAAAACACCTGTAGCATACATATACTTAGTAAAAAGAATTGTAGCCTAACGCAAACAAAGACTAAACCACAATCTGAACTAATCATAATGATTATTATAACACAATCTAGTCTATAGTTATGGCAAAGTATTATCATGCTGAACACAACAATTCATTTGCTTTGTTCATCATACAAACCACCTTTACCATTTATATGTAATGACATGATGCTAGGACATATACTTAGTTCACGTAAAAATGACAGTACTAATACTAATACAATTCCCATTGTTCAAGAAGTGCCGGCAAAGCTAATATAGTTACAGAAGAGATACTTATACCACCGGACTAAACTTTTATAATAAAGTAGACTAGATAAGATTATATGGAGCATTTTTGTGTCTAAAGCTGTATAGAAAATCGAAGTATAATTTCACTGCTAAATTGCTAATGCGATTTCCTTGACTTGCATGATAATTGGCCAATAAATAATGATCTCAACCTAAGCCAATCTTTCAATTTTAGCAAATACCTAGTACATATAAATAGGTATTTACAATCAACAACAAAACTCGCAAAAACAAACTACTTGACTTTACTCCACAATAAAAAATATGTAAATGTATACAAAGTGCCTATTGATCGCGGTCTGTTCACTATTCTGATCATGGTCTGCAAAGTAGATTGCATAATGATGAATTACTATAAACATCCATAAATATTATAAACATAAGTACCTATATTTAACTTATGTACATCTCTAATCTGTAGGAGTAAACATAAATAATTTACGTTCCATAAATTCGCGAACTTTGCACCCAGAGGCCAGGCCCGATTATTTAGCAATGCCTAAATGAAGTTCTAAAATCCATCAAGCTAAAGAGTTAATATTCAATATGCAGAGACAAACCAGACCAAACTAGCAGTCGAATATGGTCTGGATTTGAGTTTAACTTTAAACAATGTTAGTCTTTTGCTAAAGTCACGCTGTGCAAAGATGATAAGAAGGATGAAGCAGCCAAAATTGGCAACACACACTAGTCGATTATTCTTGTGGACAAAAATGTTCTATATATAATTGAGAGTGTACAGTTTACATTGTACATTGTACACTCTCTAATACAAACTTACAAACCACATTACTTTACTTATAAATACCATTAAAGCTATAAGGAAAATTCTATTAGTAGCAAAACAATGAAAAGTATTGGATATCCTTTCTATAATGCACTCTCAGCACATACACTACGCATACTTACACTTTGCTTCGTATGTATCGTGTGGTTATGTTATCCTACATAAGTTCAACTTACATACTTTACCTTAGGGCGGAACTCAACTATACAACTTCCTATCAGTAATCTATAGAAAATAGTTTGTGGTGAGTATAGCATTTTAGCAATCAGGCATCCTCTACAGCTGATCACTCTCAAACAACATGATGAGAGAGAACAAACATAAAAAATCGATCCCACTGACATGACTTGACTTGACTGTGACTCTCCTTATCTTAAGTAAACTAACGTAAGTAAACCAAACTTACAATAAACTAAAGCAAAGCATAGTAACTGCAAACATATGAGTTAATCTAACATTACCGCAGCAGCACAAGTAAACTATTATTCTACAGCTCGTTTCACATTCACTCCCAGGCCAGGCCAGGCCAGGAAAAAGCCAGAGCCAGAGTCATGCAGTCTAGCATTACCAGCCAAATCAAGTTGAAGTCAAGTCACTAAGTCAGGCCATGTCTGCATGAACACAGCTTTCAATATTTTGCGATGTTAAGTTACAGATAGATATTAGGATTAGTCAGACTTATTCTTATTTACAAATAAATAAGTACACTCTCTACGTACGTACATGTATCTTATTACTTATGCGTATAATCATCTTTCTACGTGCTAATGCTAATCCATATTTAAAATTCTACCACACATCCCTCTTTCAAACAAAAAAATAACAATTACATACATATGGCTCAAACTTGTATGTAGCTTGACTTCGAAATGCAAATCAGTTCTTCTTCGTTTTTTTATTATTTTATTACGATACCTTAACGTTATTTGTATGTACAGTAGCTACATATACGTATTAAATCTAAATCCCATTCCATATATTAATCTCTACACTTACTTACACCAGACCAGATGTATGTAAACTAATATGCGTGCCATTATCATCAAAGTGTAAAAGCATATAAAATTACAACAACAATAAGCAAACACTCACATAATCCTTCGTTTCTTCTTACACTCTAGCACAATGCAAAAGATAACAGCAGAAGAGGCAAAAGAAATTCAACCAAGGAGAATGCATAATTTAATCTAACAACAAACAAACCATCAACTAACCACATGTTATCTTCTCTATTGTAACTAAGGATAAGGGGTAGTTTGACTCGCTCCTAGCATTAAAAATCTACCTCAAGGATACTAGGACGAATGTTAGCCATCCCAATTCGATAGACACTATATTGATGTGATAATCCTGCAAGTGCAACTAAAAATGTATATACTTTTTAAATGCGCATGATATAAATAATTATTTTTAGACCAAAGTAAATCTTTAGGAAAGTTGAAGTGCGAAGTAGAATTATGGTACTGCCCTTTAAAATCTAATTCAAAGGAAAGTAATGATAGGTAATATTATGTAAGATTTATCTCTTTCCTAAACATTATTATTATCATCTAGATCAGCACCTTAATTTTCCTTATTCGTAACTGCTAATATGCACTTATAAATTGTATATAATTATTAGACAAGGAAACTCCTAAAAATATTCCAGAATTGCACTCGTTTAAAAGATGTGCATCCACCAAGCTTCATTTTCATTATTCCATTACACAAACTGACTTAGGTAGGTAGTAGTAAGTACCTTACTACAAAGAGGAAAACATATATGGAACAATAAATCCCTAATTAACCAAAAGATTTATGACAACTACTATTTGTTCAATATGTAATTTCTATCAACTCTTTTTCTCGATCCTTAACTTTAACTGTGTGCATAATAAAATTATATGTTATACAAGCGAACTTTACTTTTAAATGACCTTATCAGCTCATCCACATTCCACATCCGCTGCAGATGTTAATGCTGAATGGCATTTGGTTTCTTCACTTAACACATATCTACCTAGTCAAAGTCGCATCACATCGAATTACGTAAGCAAACGTTACATAAGTTACATAAACTATTTGAAGGGGTGCACTATGCCATTCCAAGTATTTAAACTGAAAGCACTGCTCGAAATATATTTGGTTAAGAAAGCTTACTCAGAGCAAAGCAAGAGCAAGATTCAACAATTCAACAGACATTTCAATTGCTTACTCTTACTCACAAAACAAGCAATTACATAAGTGTACATATTTAACTTTAACTTCTAGGTAAAATTACAATACACATATATTCTCATTCTATTATCCCTTTGTTCACTCAACCGGCCAAACGGAACGATTACAAATTGCAAATCCCAAACTTTACACAAAACTAAATTTGCGTGGAAGCAACTATTGGTATTGTCAGTATCAAAAGTGATAATTGTTCCATTCCACGCGGATGTAAATTGTTCTCAGAGATTTGTGATGCATACACACGGAACGATCACAACAATCTAATCAATCAGAGTCGTACTAAATCGAGCAACATGAATAAAGTTTGCTCATAATTAATTACTTAGTCATAGGGATACTGAGATTTTTATTTCACTTCGTTTGCGATTAGGTTTTGGCTTTAAATAACTTATCATGATATCATATTCATCTAAATTCGTGTACTTGAATTTCAACGCACCTTAGCTTGAGCTTGCTTAACAACGTCATAGTTCAATTATTCCATTTAATTTCGCTGATTCAGACCTGTTATCTCTGCACTACCTATATTTCTATTTCTAAACTATACGATGCCCCAACCCAAATTAACAACTTTTATATCGCCAGCATTAAAAATGGAAATTATTACTGCTACTAATGAGAAATTCATAAATTTAAAAATTTGCATGTCTGAGCTATAAATACAGGACAGGACGTGTCATGCATTATATTTTCTGCTGTAATAAGTACCTAAAACACTTTCCTTACATAAATAACTGCGTAGAACTACAAAATAACCTAAACCTAACTAAGGTAAAGTCTTAACCTAACCTTAACTAATACGCTCGTAAAATTAAACTGATTGAGTTAATTTCATTCTCATGGTTAGCTATGCAAGTTATAACTTATTTACGAAAGATTTCTATTTGTGTTTAGTCTTCACAATTTTTGCATAATAATATTTGAAGACGACAAGACAAGATGTAACCTTCATTCAACATAACATGGCAAACAAAATTATAACACAAAAAAGATCGTAAACTCCTGAAAAGAGCGTTGTTAGTATGCTTTATTGCTTTCAGTTAGGTCTTCCTTAGTATCGCTCTTTCACTAAAGCAGACGGACAGCAGTCTTCGCAAGTCTTCTGCGTGGGATTGTTATTTGTTTAAGACACATCTTGCATCTAGTAGGCAAGTTAACCTAACTAACTTTTTTTCCTTTTATGAGACACTCTATTGCAAAAAGGGCAGAATTGGCATTACACATTGCATTGCAAACAAACAACTCGAACTAGCGATTAATGTTTAATTTTAGGTCTCCTTCGGTATTATAGCCTACTCTAGCATTTTTAACTAACTAATGTAAATATTTTAGTTGAGAGAATGAGAAATTATGATAAGAGCAGACATAGGCATATATTTACATGGCAAGTAGAAGTCGAAAGGTGCTGTTTACTTGTAAGGGAGTTTGAGTCAGAGGAAAACTTTGAGTACAAAATTCGTCCTTGGTAGAAAGAAACAAAGCATCTTCTCCAGGAATGACTCAGAATCAGGCTAAATGAAACCAAATTGTGCACTTTCATCAATATTCTCAGTTATTCCGTATTACTTCGTAATTTTGTAATCAATAGGAAACTGTTTAAGTAAAGGTCACATCCACATCGCATTTTGACATACCTAAGGAGATCTATAAGATCAGCTCGTGGATAATCAAGATCAGTTCAGTTCCCACTTCCCACCTAAACCAAACAATAACTTTCTGGCCATAATCCTTTCTTTTACTTAAACGTAGACTGAAATACGTCGTCTCACAGTCTCTTCCCACAATAATATAGAAATAGATCTATACGTAGTACATAATACTGCTCAAATATGTCAAGTATGTATGCACAATGAAATCTATTCTCTGCACAATGAGCCAACAAAACAGAATACAAACAGCACAGAAATCGTTTTATTTTCTGCCAACTTCAACTACGCATTTCAGCTCCAAAATAAGGACGCGACACAACAATAATTTACATATCATTGACACTTTGATCTCTGGTGATGCTAAAGTGTCAACTCAGTTCTTACTTCTTACCAAGACGAACCATTTTAAAAATAACCTAATCACGCAGCAATGTCCAACAACAGATCTTCCTTTTCGAATGTAGTGCAGTTACAACTAAGTAAAAGTAAATACAAACTGTAATGAAATAATGTTTTCGCATTACGTAAGTAGCTGATCCGATGACAATGAATGCATAGTACAATGTACACATGTATAAGGTCACTTCCCATAGCCATTACACGCGCTAATCCTAAAGAAATTTTTTTAAACGCTTAAAAAATGTTCCTTGTAATACAATTCTTGAACTAAACCGAGCCAAAGCCATTTGGCATATTATTTCAACGGACAAACTTGCTAAAAAGCTAAAACAGGCTGAAATAGGTAATAGAATCATGTTACATAAGTGCCTACTTGTTCTGCAAACCCATTTGCTGTCCACGGGCGCTTGTGTCAACACAATTAGCTTTCTTAGGTCTACTTGCGTCCTTCTCATTGCAAATTCCATATATATTAGGTAAACATTAACATAGCATTTTCTGCCTCGCTAAGATATTCTATTTATGTTTTGTATAGAATCCTGAGTATCTTGCTTATAAATACTTCGTAATACAGACACAGGATACAGTTAGCAGAACACGTTCTCAACGTTTTCATCCCTTTTCCTTCAGATTAAAACAATCGCTCGTCCGATTTCAATAACAACATTCTCAATCCAGAAATATCTTTGTACAGATATTTCTGACGATGCGTCATTCCTATCTCCCGCATCACACCACCACTGTACCGACCATAAAATAGTTATTGCAAACTGCAACCGATTCCAAAACTCTAATCCACTAAAACTAAAACCATTGCTATTATACCGACCCTTAATAAAAGTTAAAATACTCCAGCCCGTCTTTAACTCAATGACCATCAAAAAGTTATTGCCTAATCATTTCCTGAGCAATTCTAAAGCAGTACAAATTCTCTAGCAACTAAATGCTAGAATTTCCATTTCATTTAATTGTAGAATGATGTCATTCGCCATAAGACACATTTGCATGTAGGATTGTCTTGTATGCATGTACGTATGTATGTACAGTATGTATGTATAATAAAATAAAATCTTATTATTCTAGCCTGGCATAACATGGCATGGCAAGTAAATATTTTACAACACCAAGTCATGTTTCATGTAGCACGAAAACCAGTTGAAATCTCTCAATAAAGAGCTTTCGCCAGATTGTCTGCTAAAATATACTGTGCAGAGTAATAATAGTTAAGTTGTAAATCTATTTATTGCAGTAGTTAATACGGAAGTTTGCTTACAGCTGGATCTACAATCTGGATAATAATACTTATACAACACGTTAACTTAAGCACAATCTAATAGCACAAGAAAATCTTTTATAACTTACTACCTACGTACACATAAACCATCATCATGTTCTGCTCAACTCAACTCTACAAGATTCAAGTTCAAGCTCAAGCGAAATCGCTCCATTTCGTTTTCCTATACATATTTCGCCCTAGCAGAACCAGAACAGAACACCTTCTTGTATTCTTCTCATGGTAACAAGCTATAACATTGACAAAGCTAAAGTAAATGGCAAACTAACTAGAAAAACAGTCAGAGACAGATGCATACACACACAGAATGAGAGAAAGAGCAAGTGACTTCTAAAACTCCAACCTAAATGTCACCTTGAAAATCGCATAGCTTCGTTTGGCTTCTTTCCTTCACGACAGTACTCAAGACTAAATACACTTGCAATTTTACGAGCAAGCAAAGACCATTTTTTGCATTACTTATGCTTTACGCCAACATAACACTAAGACACTAACCAAGACGAAGAGAAGCCTTAACCTTAAGCATCTTAGCCTATCCCATCTCTGTGTCATTTCAATATGTCTTCATCCAATCCTCTCCAATTCCATCAGAATAAAAGTGTTTCGAGACTACACAACCAATTTCTCGTTACGTTCAACAGAGCTTTCAGTGTAAAAAGTGTAAAATCCTAAAGTGTAATGCACATAGCTCATTTCTTTTCATGGCATCCTTAAACCCAAGCTAAAGGTCATCCTCCAACTATGCCTATCATCCAATAAATTATTTTCAGCAGCCTCCTTCAACAGGATTCGATGTTCATTACTATTACATATGTGTATCACTAAAGAACATGAACTTGAACATTCAAGCCAAGCTGTCAGAGAAGACATATCCTATTTATCTGAATTCTAATTCTAATTCAGTCATCCTCAGTCAGAGCCAATTCTAGTATCCTAGCCAGTAGCCCTAGTATTTAGTACAGCAGTATCACGGTGGCTTGGCTTGCTTATATAACATAAATAACTCGGCAAACAGTTATATTGACGTATCAACTAAAAAAACAAACATTTACTGATATTAATCACAATTTAAAAGATGTCTATTGCATTGCATGATTAATATACGAGAAGGGCACATCACATTCTTAGCAATTTCTATGATAGAATCTACTTCGAATCCCAATACAGGCAATACATCAAAGTATACTAATAAATATGTAGATTATTATTGCAATTGCAAGTAACACATCATGTATATACTTTATAAATGTAAGGTATGCACCATACTATACATTTGCAAATATATCTCGTAGATAAAACAAATAAAATAAAATGGAACGATAGTGTATTCATATTGATAAGATGTGTTAGCAACCTTTTCGTCCACGTCCAATTGAGATTCATCCCATCCATCCATCCTAACTCAACGACCATTAAATGTAACCAGTTCAAAGCAGTTTTCTATCTCTCTCTTCATTTCAATCGCTCATCCTTTCACATTACACAATGCAGATGATAGATCCTATTACGTAAAATAGAAACCCAATTGTTTTGTGTCAGTGTCAGAGTTAGAGTGATGGCTGCCTACTTACTTATGCTATGCTCCATGCTGAACTGACTGATCGTTAAGTTAAACACATTCAGGACAAGTCTGTTTTACGCAAAACTTATGCTTAAATGTAAACACACGAAGAGGTATGCTAATAATTGCTCTTATTTATCACAACTTCGGCTCTGGCACTCCAACTCATAATAATAAGTAATAAAAATACATTCACAATACACTGTAGCGTTATTGCTTTAATAAGGCTTCAGATTTCGCTATTTAAATGTAAGTAGCTACTTACTTGAGACTAATTATTAATTATTAAGCTATTTAATGTAACAACTTGGTTTATTATGTAATCTTCTACACATTGATGGCTTGATTATTGAAAATTACACTATACCACGCTTTAAAATGACTGACTAACCTTTATTTTATTTACAATTACGTATATCCTTATATAGAACTCATTAATAAAACGAACAGAACAGGAATTGTGAATGAACTTGAACCCGATTCAGATCCTTTTAATAAAGCTGCGCAAATTCATTTTTTCACTTCATGCGAGGCGTAGTATGGTAATTACATCTATGCCTATGCCAATATAATTCTTGTACATTATATTTTATGCTTAGCACGTCTAGTATAAATGTAGGAATACTATCGAAGCAATTAAACGGACAATTATCTCTATCTACTTTATAATAATCCTAATCCTCAATATTTGCATCTGCAATTAAATTCTAAGGTCTGTTTATTTACTTTACTGGAAAGCCCGCTAATCGCCGGTTACATCGACATGAGAGTATTATAAAGAAGCAAAAAACAACCCCAAACACACCTTCAATTCACTCGTTCACTCTTCATCAACCTATCAATCAGAATCAGCGTACACATCATCACATATAAGTTATAAGGAAAGGAACCATTGTTACGATTACGTGTACAAAAGAGTTTCTCTACTGTTTGTTGCCCAAAGTAAATATTATGGCGTGATATTTTTTAGCCAGTTATATAGGTATACCTACATACTAAGTATAAGTATTGCAAGTCCATAGTATCAACCTCCGTAACTAAGCCTCGATTTCTATTTTACGTCACTTTGCATTATTGCACACTGTACTGCATTACGTACGTAGACGAATGAATGGCTGTACACCTATCAGCTAAGCCAGAAGCTGCCCTGCCTTCTCATGCAACATCGAACATAATGCTAGCCAGCCATGCTTAATAGTATTTTTGTAAAAATCAGCTCAATCATATGAACGAAAACAATAAAACAACTCCAGTGCAGTATTCTATGTACAAAACAATATAATTCATTCCGAGCCAATAAATAATTGCTCGGCCAAAGAAATGATTCTGCAGAATGCATGTTGGTTGCACTAAATTGACTACATGATAACAAAACAACTTATAAAAGTAAATATTGTATCGCCCTTTGCCTTTGCTTCGTTTGCTTTGCTCAACATTTCTACTGAAACCTGCCTTTTAATTGACACCTTACCTCGTCCACTACATTCAATACAACTTATAAACTCAGCACACCTGCATAACATCTTAAACTTTTCAACTTATTTATAAAGATTGCATAGTGCAGCATAGCGTGTTCAATAATCTGCATAGCATGAGAAACATATCAGATATAATGTACAAATAAAGTCAAATAATGAAGGCAATCCATTATTCGATACAAATATGCAAAATGCAAGTACAAGTTACACCTGCATACGTCAATGTTTTGCCTTAACTTAATAATGCACAAGGATAAAGATCTATAATCTATATAAATATTGGTACGGCATGTATAATGTATGGGAATTTGATTTGCATAGCCATGGTGCAATCAAAATGTAATTGTACCTCAGGCAAGTCAAATATAAATATTAGTCTTTTATGCAGCAGTAGCCCTTGCATATTTACCTGATATTTATACTTATAGCCATTTATGAATACCTATATGATTATACACACGGATACACCGAATCAAATAAAACAAAACAAAACGATAATGATCTAAAATGAGTTCTAGATTTTTGTCTAACTAGGATTCGAGATCGGTTGAGAAAACCCTAACCGTGTTTATACACAAAATTAAATGCTGAGTGATAGACCCACTCCACTCAGTACTCAGCCCACTTAAATACTCAGACGAGACAAGACGGACGTAATCAAGGGAAATGAAAACCATGTATATGTAACGAATGTATAACAAATTCAGTTCCAGACATTTAGTCTACATAAAATGAATACTACTTTGAGCCCCACAACAACAACACATTATATAACTTATTGAAATACAACCCAGCTAGATTGACGTAAATGTAACTGCTGTGTAACTATTTATTTGGCGAAATGGAAATCAAAAGTAGAGTGAAGGCTCATACATACCTAATTTACTTCAACTAGTCCAATGCTTACACCCTTACGTGTAGGATTTCTCGGATTTAGAACAAAGAACCTTCTCTTCAATTAGTAAAACTCGTAAATATGTATGTTCATAAGTTCATATACCTACAAAAAATAGAACAAAGAAGAGAAAAACATTTCTAAGCATCCGCATACTCATTAGGGTAATTTTTTTTACAAATGTCTTTTATTAGCAACCCCAAGACCCCAAAATACGGATAATTGCACAAAAATACAGACCAAACTAATGAAAATGCGCCACAACAAAGTTTTGGTTGCTTCTCCCAAAAAATATTCTTAATATAGCCCCCAGTCATTACTTTTTTGATTACTGTCTCATAATATCGTCTGATCATACTCATACTATACTAATGGTTCGTAGACTTAGTTTACTTATTTTATTTTAACTATCCTGTCGCATCTCTTCGTCCCATTCATGAATTTCCGAAGACAGATAGCATTCTAAAAGTGAATGCATCTCGAGTGAATAGTTAACGTTGCAAACTTACTTACTCAGTCATAAATTAGATCCGACATGTGAACTCGAAATAAAAACACAAGTCTAAATAGAAAAGCCAAATTAAAAGATAAAGTAGGGAACGGAAACGATATGGAAGTAAATGGGAAAGCAAACACTCAAACACTATACTGTACGGCATACTTTTGATGTGTTACTTACTAACTTAGCTAAGTCAAGTGTTGTTGTTGTGATACTTGGTACTAAACAAGCAAAAGAAACTATGTTACATATATTATTAACCAGGCAGTCGGTATAAGTCAAGTCGAGTCAAGTCAGTCAGGATGAGCTGAACTACCTTCACAAGACTGGGCACCCGTCCATCCCTTCCGCAATGCAAATAAACGTAATATAGGTAAGGTAAGGGACCTCTTCAAAATTTTGTTGAGCTATGCTACGCTAATGTGAGATAATACAAAGACCCACTTTTATGACATGTCAGTCCTCACGCACAGAAACACAGCACAACAGAACCATCACTCATTTCTATTTGAAATTAGACTCAAATCATATAATACGCAGTATGGAAGAAACCCAGCCATTAAATCAACACAATTACTAGACTTGTTAGACTCACAGAGAAAGTAGGTTCCCGATGTTTCAATTTTGGCAACATAACAGTAAAAGAAATGAATACCTCCTCTTCGGTTTACCATTACACTACATTCTACATGCACACGGGCACAGCAAATGTCTAGGTACATATACTACACTAACATAACGTTAAGAGTTCTTTGGCTTGGTTCAGTTTACCTACTACATACTAAATACCACACGAAATTCTACAGTGCTGTACTGTAGTACTGTTACTGTTCCTGCTTTCGGTTAATTACTATACCTATACACTCAATTGACGTTGACTCCAACATGAAAGACTATTGGAAGAACTTACTAGAAGACATTTTACCTACTTTTACGGGTTCAACGTCCAGTCCACTCTAAAGTAAACCGAACCGAGTCAAAACACCTTCCCAGTAGTTCCCACATGCATATCGTATACCTTTCGTTATTCCGAACTCACGCTTTGTCTACTCTAATTGCTCTTTCTGCCCTAAAACATTTCCCGGTAGTTCTGCAAGAGTTAGAACTTCTAGCTACATAGGCAACATAATCCTCTGCTGAAATCATACTAATGCTCACTAAGCTAAAACAACAAAATGTACCTACCTTACCTACATACATAATATAAGAATAGAAATTACATGTAAGTAATGCAATACAAGCCACACTGCCACACTCGTCAGTTTTCCTTTCCCACTAACTTCTACTGGTTCTGGTATGATATTTATAATTCGATGAATTTGTACATTAACATTTGAACTTTCGTCTTTCATTTCAACTTGAGTGCTCTATTTAATTCTTTCCATTCCAAACCTTTTAAATTTAAATGACATTTTTTACTACGACTACACTACAACGCTTCAGTTGGCAAGTGCCCCTTCAGTGCACTCAAGAGAATAAAATCGGAGAATTTTAATGCTGAGTTAACATAACATTACATAACGGAGTACAATGCAATGAAACAACTAAATTAGCTTGATTCTGTCTAATAAATATATCCAGATCCAGTTGGAAACAGACTCACGCTCATAACGTATGAATGCGGCTGTTTAAATTGGAAACAATTATATACTAGAGACGAATGAACGGATAATATAATATGAATTGAAGTGAATTGCACTCCTGATGAAATTCATGACATGACAGGCCAGGGCAACCTTTCCAAGAATCCTTCTCTGTGTTCTCATTGTGTCGATTGTTCACAGCAGACTGCATGGCGCCTCGAAAACAACCGTCTCCTTCATTAGTTATTCTCTCAGCTATACAATAATGGCTTGCTTTGGCATCCTTACCATTTCAATTCAACTGAACTCAACTGTTCATGCCATTCCACCTAGTTATTTCATTTTACAAAGAACAACTGAACAGCTCCGCCTTGTCTCCTTCAAATCTAATCTGATTCTTCTGAAGTTAATATCTTCCCCATTTGCAACGGCTACGGCTTAGTCACTCACAGAAATATATACATGATCAAATGAACTACGCACATAATAAAAACAAGTCTATAATACAAAAGCTTTAAGGATACAATATGAATTTAAATACATATCACTTCAATAATCTTAGCTAAGTAAAGTAACTATATAACTTTTCATTCCTTGACCAAACAAACAGCTAAACAAATCTCGTTGCGAATTAAAATATTGCGTTTAGCATACCTATCGTTTACGATTACGATTACAAACATCTGGGTACCTATTTCATAAACTAGCTGTACTTGCTTTGCTACCTGCGTTTACAAAACAAATGCAGATCAGATCATCAACAATTAAAATGCAAAAAATGAATTCATTACCATATATAATCATATATTTAATTATATATCTTGCATTATTATCATAAAATATGATACACAACGCACCTGCACCTTTTCGCCTGAATCTTTCAAATAACCTGTCCATTCTCAATCAAAGGGCATTCAGTCATTTAAATGAAACCATTTCAATTCCTTCCTTTCACCTTTTCTGCATCTGCATCACTGAACTGAACCTTTACAATTTTCCGTAACTAACTATTACCAATTGCTTTGTAGCTCGTAATTATTTACATGTAACTCATTTTATTTAACTAATGATTACTAGCTACAATTGGTCATATTCTGGGAAATTACGTGCTTATGAAGTTCATCATCACATTTTAATAACGCAAGACGTAGGCAGAGGTATGTCACTCATATAAGCACACACCTAGTTATCATCAAAGTAAATAGTTTATGAACAATGGTGTTATTTTCACAAAAGCAAATTCGTTAGGTATGGCCCATCTCATATTCATGGAACTTTCAGATAGAGAAGTTATTTTTAAGGCGATTCAAAGTATGAATATTCCCCATCCTGAGAAACATTCGTTCGTATCTGTACTACTCGAAGAAATTGACATTTAAACAAAAAGCAAATAGTGCGACAATTTCAATTATGCAAAATCTGTGGTACTTTGACTTACGGGCGTTACACATGAAAATGTGAACGTCCATACATTTTTCAGAACACTTGACACTTGACACTATTGTATGGATATTTATGTTAATTTAATACAATACTTAACATAAATTCTGTCGTTTATTGTGTCGCATGTCATTGTTTGCATTTTAATTAACTACTGGAACTGTTCAAATTATTCTGAGTATACTATTTTGCAAAACATTTAATTTTTGCTCCTACTTAAAAGTATTGTTCAGCCAAAAGCTCAAAAGTTAGGATAATTTTAGTCTTAGTCAATCATAAAATACCAAACTAAACTGGTTAAAACAAAAACAGGAAGTTAGAAATCTATATTTCTAAACGTGGAGAAGAACTAAAATTAAATTTAGTCACCCTTTACGACACCATTATGAATCCAGTTCAATCTAGTATTCATACATTATTGGAAATACATAGCATGAATCCTGGCATAAGCGTAAAAATTGTATTTCTATTTATCAATACATAGATCACATTAAACAGTTTTGGGCGATATGTCACAACGAAGTTATACTTTGATGCTCCCATTTATGAATTAGCAAATCTCTCAACACTTTATTTAGATTACTTTTATGTATATAATGTGTTATTCATCTCAATCTCAGTCTTTGGTGTTGTCATTCATTCAAGATTTTATGTATAACACATTAAATAAATATTATCTTTTTATTGGCTACGCATTTCCATTTTGTCATTAAAAAACATTTATTAGCATACGCAGTAGACTTTAGAGTTAGACATTACAAAAATATTCAGATCCAGATTATATCCAGTATTAGTAAACTAGATCTCACGGAAATGGGTCTTACTGTGCAGCCAGACATACTAATAAAATTAGAATCAGATTCGGAATCGAATCAGTATTAAGGTGATCTGGATTCTGGATATATTCTACAGACTTCAGACATAGACAGTGAAACCATATTTGCATGTTAAAAAAATTGTATTGAATTGATTGATAGCTGTTTCTTTTTTAATACATAATGGAGAATCTGCCAATATAAACAGTAGTACTATTACACTGCGACTGCGACTGATTGCATTCATTGAACGTGTTCTGTTGCTATTGCCATTATTATGTAGGTAGCAGTAGGTAGCTAACGCAATTTTTTTCTTGAACTTCATATGAAATTCACAAGCATAGCTTGTCTGTGCAGAATTCTTAACTACCTACCTACCTACCAATACTTTTATTACATTTAGCTAAGATAGGTTAGCGAACTACCAACAATTACATATGAATACACGTTTTTTCTCATTTTCCCTTTATTTCTTCTGTAAAATAATGGGAAATGGGTTTAATCACACTTCAGCACAATTTCGTGTTCCTTGCTTAGCACGAACGCTTAGGATGCCACAGAAATATACATAGTTTCCTTTTTAACTTAATCGAATATTACAAGTTGTACTGAAAGTTTGGTAAAAACATTCCGGAAATGATCAAACGATTGCAAGCAGGAAGATTATCTATTGCTTAGCAGTTATTAATATTAATTCTTTTTCAAGGAAGTTATGCTCCTTTTGTCAGTTCAGTCTGAATCTCAATTTCCTATACATGTCAGTTACAGTTAAATTGTAAGTGAAGTGTATATATATATATTAAAGCGTACCATTACTGTATGAATACGTACTATAAAAACTTTAGTTAAAAAGTATGTATAAACAAGAAGGAAGCATCACCGCTTGAAACAAAGTCTTTACTTTAGCTGGAGCTTATATACTTATCTAAAATCTAAATATATGTTCTTTGAAATCTAATCCTAATCTCAAGACTGAAAGAAGATATTACAAATTACAAAACTTGTTAAATCTTTCGCGGATTTAGTTTTACTTTCAATATGCAGCGGTTTACAATTAGTTCATCTATCTTTCTTGTGATAATGAAATTCTCCGAATTCATTCTTCCCTCAGAACCATTTTGCTGCACTAGTAATAATGTAATTTAAGCAGAAGATGCTCGCTAAAAATCATCAAAACTTGGCATCACTTCGCGAAAAACACTTATTCTAAAGATAATCTTGTTTTGTTCGTTCTTAAGAACTTAGGATTACACTGATGCAAATAGCATAAGCCTTATCCTAGTAGTCACACCACACCATCACCATGCTAAATGTTACTTATCAGTATTAGCCAACATCTCTTAGAAAAGTTAAATCTACGCTACACAAGTTTGATGACCTACTTAGCCGAACCAATCCCTTCCACTAATTCCCTAGTACTATACATCTGTACTACCGTGGAATGAAATATACAAAGACTAACATTAAGGAACATTAAATACCACGAGGGCATTGGAAATGTACAGAAAAACAAATTGGGAGCGATAAAGGGCTTAATGCCCACTTTACTCATTAATGCTATCTTTGTATTCTTCCTGTTGCAATAAAATTCTGCAACACTCGCTGGGGCTGGATAATTAAATTGCCCTATGCTTTGGGATAATAAAATTCATATTTTTATCGTTTAGCTAATTTTCTTGATGTGTACAGAGTTATTTTGTCTCATTACCGAATTATCACATTCCAAATTCATGGGATGGAAATAATGTTCTTTCATTGAAAGCTAAAAAATAAACGCAGAAACGAATAGAATGTTCAATTACGGCATGTCGTATTGGTAAAAGAGTAATGGAATTATAGCATCTGAATTGCAATTGCAAACTGCAACTAGATTCACTAGACTGATTGAAATAATAATAATCTGGTCGCATTAATTTTGCAGATTCTGCGCTACCATAAAAAAGCAGTCCGTTCGCTTGAGGTATACATAAAAATCGAACACAATCGTTCAATGCGGCAATCACATGCAATTTTTATTATATGTATTGTGTATAGACCACTCTTCTGATTGATTCTAGCCAGTCAACGCCAAGCGATGCTGAATGGCAAGCCAAAAGAGTTGTCAGGAGCTACCTTTTTTATAAGCTGTTTTGTTTTTATATTCATATAAGTGACATTATACACACAGTATTATATGTAATGTATGTGTATGCATATATGTAGCAAGTAGCGATTGCCTTTGGCATAAAATTAATTAATCCTATTGTATGTTAAATAGCAAGATTGTTAGTAAACCAGTTAAAACCAGTGCATTGGTATTGGTATGTTTGGTATCCATCTTTGTTGGAATATTGAAGTGAGGGTCATCCCAGTCGATTCGATTCTGTTCTCTGTAGCAGAAATGCGAAAGGAATTAAAGTATGAGCTAACCTGTCACCATCTTCTCCAGTAGCATTTGGTGTCGACCCTGCTGTTCCTTCCTCGGCAACTTTGGATGCTGGAGTTGCAGTTTGAGAACCATCAGCAGCTACGCTGGATGATGAAGAGAGGGTACTTAAGCTTGGTTGGCTGGTCGAAGTTGTGCTTACATTCGACTGTTGAGATGATGTTTGAGTAGGGATTGAAGCGATACTTTCCACTGGGGCCGCAGCTTGCTGTTGTTGTTGCTGCTGCTGTTGTTGGGGTGGTGGCTGTTCCGGAGGCGTATTACTGGGAGCGGTAGTCATCATTTCCATATTTCCACCCTGAATAGGCATTGTTCCAGAGGGCATTTGCACTGAAATCTATATATACAAGTTGTGATTTTATTATTGTCTTCGAGAATTAATATTTCCGTTCGAGTAATAGTTGTTGACTTATTGAGAAACGAAAAAACAAATTCGACAAAAATAGTAAATGTCTGGTCTTTACGCATCTATTTTTATTTTTCCTTCTAATTATTTTTAATTGCTTAGACTTTACTCTGTAAGGGAGTTACAAGGGATATAGTACAATAGTACAAACTCAAAAAATCCTGCCGAATCTATGTCAACAGTCTATTAGTCCATTAGTGCCATGGTGGCTCTCAAGTATTTCATGTCTGCATGCAACATCCTCATTTAACTAAACTGCTTACAACCTACCTTACTCCTAAAATTGCTAATATTTTATATTGTTCTTTAATATCTTTACACTACATTAACTTTCGGTAAGACTGACTGTTTAACATTATTGAAACGTCAGTCACGAACTAGCCAGTTTTGCATATGCGTAGTATCATAGCTAATAACAGTGGTTATTAGCGATTTAGCTACAATTTCTCATTCTACTCTGTAAATCTAATACCGCCTTTTCGGTAATCTGCTCTAGATCTTAAGGTGTCATTGCCGTCTGGAGATTTATATCGATTTCACGTTTACTTTTCATTTATATTTTCCATTGGTACCACAACGAAAGCTATGTTAGAGAAGGACGAACAAGGTGTGGCGTTTTGTCATTGAATATTTGCCTTGCATTGCTCCGAATGCATTCATTCATTTATCGACTGTAGCATTGAAGAACTATTTATTACTTATATTTTCTATATTCTATATCTGCCACATCTGATTATGAAAAAAATCGTACAAATGACATAAAAATAGAAGTTGGTTATCATCAAAAGTATTTGTGTAGCTATGTTTCACAATTCTAGTAATAATCTTGATATAACCACCCAAAATTGTCATTTAATAGGCTTTAGCTAGTTATGGTAAAAGCTATACACTTGTAACTGCATTAGATACCGTTCGACATTAAAAAGATCTAACAAAAACAATTAATAATCTATTATGATTATAATTACAATTTTAGTCCAATAAGTATAAGTTTAGTAAGGTTATGCCTATTTTTACACTTAACATACCGGATTTGCAGCTGTAGTTCCAGATGATAATATATTATGCATTTGTTGCATATTTCCTAAATTAGAGATAACATTCGCCTGAGCGTTTTGCATAGGTTGAGTTTGAGGTTGATAAATTTGCTGAGGGGCTATCCCCATCTGGGGTTGAGATTGCTGTTGTTGAGGCTGGGCAGCCGGTGGCTGAGTAGCCTGTTGTTGAGATGCAGTTATCGTTTGCTGAACTGGCTGTTGAGACTGCTGGGGTTGTCCTTGTTGCATTGGTTGACTCTAAAAATAACAAAGTATTGATTTAATGCAAAATAAATACGGTTCTTAGATACTGCAAATCCCTTTAACAATCATTTATAAAATAAATCCACCCAGTAAGTACCATCTGAGGCGGAAGCGCATTCGCTTGAGGCTGAGACATCATTTGCTGTTGCGGTACCATGGGTGTCTGTTGCTGTTGAGAATATTGAATTATGGGCTGTTGCTGTTGTTGTTGCTGGAAAAGATTATTTTCCTTTATTTGAATTTAATAATAGAAATATATAAGTAAACTTATCATACATACTCAATGAATAAATGGAAATCTTATTATTTTGACGAAAAGGATAAAAATTCGTAAGTATCAAACGTAATGCATACCATGGTACTCTGTGAATTGATTGTCTGCGATTGGGGTTGCTGTTGCTGCTGATAAGTATTTTGAGGAGGAAGTTGTTGCATCATAGTTTGCTGTGGTAAACTCGTCTGCGCCATCATTCCGGGAGTCTGCGATATCATATTTGATTGATTTACCATTTGGGGTTGCTGCGATACCATTGTTCCCATTTGAGAATTCTATTTTCAAAAAAAATATTCTTTTCATGCACTAACAATCTGTACTCGTGCACATGCACTTAAAATGTTAGGCGAATAATGTGAACAAAAACATAAAAATGGCTTTCTAAGGTATATATTTTAGTTTAATAATTGTATCGTACCTGGAGTATCTGGGGAACCATTTGAGGCTGTTGGTTCATTATTGGCTGTTGAGTCGCAGGTGTCGTCGTCTGCTGTGGTACCATGGTTTGTTGTTGTGGCATCCCCATCATATGTCCCTGTTGTTGCTGCTGATGATGTTGCTGTTGCTGACCAACAATTTGATGTTGCTGCATCATTTGCTGAGGTTGCATTATTTGTTGTTGGGGTTGCTGCATCATTTGTGGCTGATTTTGTTGTATGTTAATACCAGGACCACTCATTTGCATTGTGTTCATCATCTGTCCTTGCTGAGCATAAATTCCTTGACCTAAACAGAAATATTTATCAATTACAGACAGCTGTTATCAGCTCTGATACAAACGAAACAATGCAATGAGGAAACATTTTTCTTCTTTCGTTTCATGTTTTTCTAATAAATGAAGCGTGCCTAGGTAATTATTATCGACAACGGAAGTTTTAATCGCAAACATTTCGTATAAAGAATAAAAGTACTTTGATTAGATGGTTGCGAGGCAGCCATTTGCATTGAATGTTGGCTAACTCCGGTAGGATTCATTTGCTGTAAGTTCATTTGATGCTGGATTCCTGACGGAATATTTTGCATCATCATATTCTGTTGATAATTTTGTTGGGGCTGTTGTTGAGATTGGGAAGGCTGCTGCTGCTGTTGTTGTTGAGACGTTTGTGAAGTTTGTTGAGGCTGAGAGGTCATTTGAATCTGTTGTTGGGATGTTGGGGGCATCATCTGTTGTTGCTGCTGTTGTGGCGGTGGTTGTTGAGGTTGTTGTTGATACTGATTCGTATTGGGACTACTCGTCTGTTGTTGCTGTTGGGGTTGCTGTTGTTGGGAGGGATTTATAAATGCGGATTTATTTTGCTGTATCATATTATGGCCAAGACTTTGAACGGTATGCGAGGTTGTCGTTGTAGCCGGGGCTGTATTTATGGGTACTGAAGCAGTAATTTGAGCCCCCGCTCCGTGGGGTAAACTTTGGGCAGGCAGATGCTGCTGTTGAGATTGCTGTTGAATGGGTTGCTGTTGTTGCATCTGCGGTGGTTGGACAGATTGAGATAAAATGGGTTCCGTGTAATTTTGGGTGGTAGCCGAAGGTTGGCTCATTTGACTAATTTGTTGCTGCGGTTGAGGTTGTCCTTGAGGAACCGTCATTTGGTGACTTTGAATCGGCAAAGATTGTTGCTGTTGTTGATTAGTTATTTGAGGCGGTTGACTGACAGGGATGCTCTGCTGTTGGTTACTCTGCTTTTGAGCTATGCCCCCTGAAAAAACCAAATATAAATGTAGATAAACCCGTTATTAAAATTCGCAGAATAGAAACAGAATTTAAGGTACACGTCACAGGTACCTAATGTATATTTAAAATGCTGATACAATAATAGTAATTCGTACAAATTACAATATCATTAAAAGGACTGTTCATTGCATTAAATGCTTAAGATTTAATGTCTAACTGTATATAATACGAAAATGTAATTTGATTTATAATTTAATTTCTCAAATCGTTTAAAATTCAATTGAATTGATATTAATGTAGTAGTTTAGTTTAGAGACATGTTAGGTTGATAAAATTTAAGTCAGTCACATTTCCAGTGACTACATTGCAACTGTAAAAAAAGGAAAGTAATGAAAGGAAACATTTTCAAATAATATAATTGTTGGTGAGTTGGTGAGTTCGTTTCTCATATTGGTTTCAAACTTGTGGGCTTTGGTAATTGATGTTACTTGTTATTGTTATTGGGGGAATAGCTAGATGTACCGGTGTACGATATTAGCAAGGTAAGTGTATTGTGCTTTTAAACCACATTTAAATTTTACCCGTCCCATTCATAATTTTACCCGTCTCATTTAATTGATCAACTTATATGCAAAAATTTAATTGACAAGGAATGGAGTATTGCTTCCTAACAATTACAAAGTTTGGTGAAGCCCCCTCTTTCTTTTGAGACAAATTGCTAAATTTTAACAGTAACAGTTGATCTTTCATGACGAAGAACGAAATTGAAATGGTTCTGGGTCTGTTCTATTTCTTCTATTCTATTCTTTGTTAAGAACTATACTAATAGTAGTATAAAACAGATCAGATAATCTACAGATCACACAATAAATAAATAGTCAAAGTCAGTGTAGACATGACGATGATAGCAAATTGAACAAAATAGGACAATAGGACAACTTGTTAAGAGTTACATAGAAAACGCAAGTTAAAGTTGTCTATTAAAATCTACTCATACCACTGAGGATGGCTGAATTGGTATAATACTGTTGTTGTTGCTGAGGTGGTTGACTCTGATAAACACTCGCGTTAACATTCACACCACCGACATTTTGATTTGGAATTGTCGGTTGAACCGTTGCACTAAAATTAGAAACATCGGCTGCAGTCGGATTCGCGTTCACAGTCGAGGCCGATACGTGATTCACATTATGTACATTATGATTATGATTTAGAATATGATACGAGCTTCCACTACTATTTCCATTATTTAAACTTAGTCCATTTGAATTTATACAGTTTTCTTGCTCATTTTGCAAAATTTGTTGCTGTTGAACGGTCATATTAACATGTTGCTGTGGCTGTTGTTGCATAACAGTCTGCTGATTCTCTCCCATAATCGGTGCGTTATTAGTATTAGTCATAGTCGGTTGCGATTGCTGCTGAGGCGGCGAGGCAGTCATAGGAAGATTGGACCCTTGTTGCTGCTGGACATTATTGAGGTTTACATTAATCATTTCCTGGTGATGCGACATTTGCTGAATGGGTTGTTGCGAGACATTCAATTGTTGTTGTTGCTGTTGCGAAGGTTGTGATGGAGGAACATTGCTGTCTTTTATCGATATTGTTGATGGTGCCGTTCCTGTTGTTGTTGTCGTATGGTCAAAATAATCCATACACATCCACCTTCCTTTTTTGAAAGGTTCCGTGCTTACTATTTTTACGACTTTAAATCTGCAAACAAAAGTCAAATAAAAACGTTAGCATCAAATTTTTCTATTTTCCCACTAATATTAAATGGGAGTATCGTATAATAAGCCAGCCTCGCACACTCGGGCGGGCTAAAAACGAATAACAGGAATTAGGGAACATTTCGGGCTATGTTATTCTACCATAGTTAGCCTGTTAATAATTATTCCATAAATAAGGAATAATTACACTTTATGAGAATGAGACTAAATTCGCAGCAGGTACTTGCACTATACCAATTCAAGAGTTGTAGATTGTAGAGTAGAGCATGCAAAATCAAAAAATTCTTTGAATTGTTATTAGTATTGTTTCTGAGTAATTTGTAATTTAACAACTGGGCCTAGGCCATACATAAGTTAATTACGGATTCTTCTTATATTCGCTTCGTTTTAGTACACCTCACCTGTTATGAACGTGGTCTTTATCAGGGTCACTTTTTTCCCCCGCTAAATGGTTTTCACTTGGAATTTGCCCTGGTGGTGCAACTGGTTCTCCAGGAGGATTTCCATTTCCCCCTTCAGTAGAAACAATTGCCAGTCCATATTGGGAGCTCGTCGGAATAACGGGAGCCGAACTCATTGCGCTTGGTGGTGCCGAATTAAAAAAGATATCGTTTCTAGTGAAATTATCGTCTGCTAAATGTGAACTGACCCCTCCACGAGATTCACTTGTGTTGCGAGACACATCTGTAAAAACATTAAACAAGAATTAGTTTACTTTACATACAATAATGATGATTGATGATAATGATGAACCATCTTTCTTCATCTTATTCATCTGGAAAATAACTAGCTATTCCACAATCCCCATTTCACCACAAATAACATAATTATCTTAGTCAGTGTAAACATTAAGAGATGTTTAGTTAGTTAAGATAACTCAACAGTCAGTCGGCTCAAATTACAAATGACAAAAATTGTGTGAAATACATGTCACAACGTTTGTGGAGTTTCTTGCACATTTCGTGATACTTCCTTTATTACTACTACTTTGGTAGTATATTTTACATGAGATAATTGATAATTCCATTGGGATTGCGACTTAATAATAATTTAACATTATCGGTACGGACAGAGCAATAATCTTATTTTGTAAACAATGGATACACTTAATAATGGATAATATAAAATACACTTAACATATTAACGTGACAGATAATTCATAATAAGAAAGTGTGCACTATTTCTACTAGATTTTGCAGAGCTATAATAAAATTATCCATACTTTATGCTTGGTTGGAAGGCTTAACAATTATCGATATTATAGTACGACTGTAAAAATACTGATTTTAAGTTAGTCAGTTACTATCGATTAATTAAAAACTAAATGGCGAATAAGAATCGATTGTATATTCTTCAACAGTTTCACTCTGGCCAATTTAATAAGATCGCGAAGTATACTGCAAGTAAGGCTCATTTAAAACAAAGTATAGAGTAACCGACACATAAAGTGAGTGTGGTTCTCTGGCTGCTATGTTGTAGGTACCCGTACTAGAATAGAACCAAGAACAAAAATCGATATCCAACATGAACATTACAGTAATTGGGAATGAGTGAAAGGGCAGGGGGCATTTAATGAATATAATATAATACGATTCCGTATCGTTTTTACATACCGGTGGCTACATCGGAGCTGTCTTCGGTATGTGACTCATCGAGATCATCGGCAGAATCATCCCCACCGTCATTACTTGCAGAGGAATCTACAGTCACACTGGTGATTTGAAATGAAGTCTTTTTAACACTAGCAGAAGTACCGTTATTAACTCCAATCTGGACTATTGAAGGCGGTGGTAACGTCACAGAATCTGGAAGATTTACGTTAATAGAATTTACGTCGGAAGTTGAAACCTGACCTGCAATCAGGTCTCCACCACTAGTCCGAAAAACAACATTAGGGGTATTGGTTGTCACTTTCACCACCCCAGCAGCCGAATCTCCTTGGCTGACAATCGGCGATGTAGCCACTATGACATTTGATCCTCCTCCCAATGATGTTCCAAAACTGCTATTTTCGGCCATTTAGTCTTATATTTTCTAATAAATATACTCTACCTTCCAGAAAAATCTCAGTAAGCTTAATCCGACAGTCAAAATAGTTTCCTTTGGATCTTGCAAGTTGATTTTCATCAGTGCATATAAATAAATCAATTTGTCTCTACTAATTTGAAAACACTAAATTCTAATAAGTGCATTCTTGATCGCGAGAAGCGTTATCCTCTTAAATCGGGTAGTCTTGGTCTGTAGTCTTGATTGATTTCGATCTTGTCTTGAATCCTTAAATGTATCCCAACTTCTTTTCATGCCTTAGAACATAGGATCGATTAAGTTGCAATTTACATCTGATAATTCTCAATCAACCTGGAATACAAATGTAGGTAACATAAAAGTAAACTCAATCTGATCAAAATATACGTATAGGAAATAGTCACACGATTTTTTAGATTGTTCAATTCAATCTGACTATAGTACATAATACATAAACTATAACTATATTTACAGTGTTTATAAGTCGAAGTAAAGCCTATTTCCAACAGACAAAAGTACAGCTAATAAGATTACGGCTAGAACTACTTTTGTTAATTTAACATTTCAGTAGCAGTGTCAGTTAAACTAAAAGTATCACTATTTACGTGCCTTTCTATTGTATTACTGATGAATAAAGTCAAATTCCGACTGACTGCCATTACCGGCCACTTAACTTAACTCTCAAACTTATATTGTTAATTAATATTAACTTTTTACGATAAGTAACCACTTTACTTTTTTGATTTACTATTTTAATGGTTGGATTGTAATTAAGTATTAAAACACTATTTCCGCTAAAATGGGAGTTGTCTTTTAAAAATTTTGATTCTACATTTAAACATTAAATCTAAATGGCCATTTACATTTAGCCATTAGCCAATTTTGTATTTGCTTGTAAATTGTAATTGGCAATTCGCAAGCAAAGTTCTTAACTTATTATGATTAAATAATTGAATTCGACAGAATTCAGACAGGGAATTAGTTGCATCAAAAAAGACATCAATAATAAATTTAGCTATTTAAATAAAATTAATGTCAATTTGTTAAATTGTCAATAAACACACGATAATTTTAAATTTTAATTAGGGTTAGTTTTAAGGAAGTTACAGTGACATAAATGTGAAATATAAAATAAATTGAGCTGATTAATATACCTCTACTTCCTATATATTAAAAACTAGCACAAAATATTTAGAATGTATTTAAACACAAATCGAAATGAGATCAACATCCAACATCAGCAGTTAGGAATTTACGAACAGAAAAGTTTAAACAGGAATCTGACGACAACATCGGGGAATTAGAGTTGAATCAATTAATCGATAATTTAGATTTTGTCTATGTCTGTGGGTTTAGTATTAAATGTGATATGTATGGTGCAATGTGCACTGCACAAATACAATACAGTGAAGTGACGAATAAGGATTCAGGGAGGAGTTTACTTTACCACACCAACAACCAAGAGAGATACGAAACTGGAATCAAAATCAAATCCAACAGAAAAAGTCAATAACTGGGAAATTATTGATGATAATGATGTATATGTATTTAATGATATAGTAAATATTCTGTTACGTTTTTGAACTCCGGACAGGTAGGAGAGATGTCCGCGATATATTTACTTTACGTCGAAAAAATTATTGAAGTCAAATCAAAGTCAAAACTTTTTTGTGTTGTAATGTTTTTGTGATGTAAAAATGACAAGTTTTCGAAATAAGAACTACGGAGTACTAGATTATACGGAGATTAAACGAACCAGGGGCAAGGTGACTTAATTCGCCGTCCCCTGTTTGGGGAAATGTACGTATAACTATTTTGGCGACACACAGGTTTAAAAACTCGATGAAAATTTGTGTAATTCCTCACCTGTCGTTTTCCGCATACCAATTACACTGAACGGGAGATATGGCGACTACCACAGTGTTTCAATGTTCACTTATATCCCTCGCCCCTTTTAATTCCTAATGAAAACAACTGCCTAATCCAGATTATCCCAATAACTCAGCTGTTCACTATTTTCCCAAATTATTTGTTTTCATTTGAATTTTGACGAAATTCCACACAGTTTTTCTCTGTTCAGGATTTTAACTTGGATAAACACTGCAGTTTACTGCGAACTTATGAATGAATCACATTCAACATGCTAAAATTCATTTCACACGTTCATGTTACTTCTCAGAGTTTTTAACGTGCTCTCCGCAGCTTTGTATTTATTTCCTGATTATTTCTTCTTTCGTATATAAACAAGGATTTGGGACATCTACTGTTACTGTAGGCAGCTTCCTACTTTTCCCTTACTCAAAACATTCCCTTATATTCACAGCTCTTCTCACGATATATCACCACACTATACTAATACTCTTATACACATAATACAGACCCAGACATACCATATTAGCGGCTATCGTACTTTTACTATACTACAATAATACTAATATTGGCACACGTTAAGGGACAATGCATAAAGTATGTGTGTAATTTTGCAGAACTAGGGTCAGGTCAGGGTTAGTCTGTCTACAATTATAATTATAACACTTTCAGACTTTCACGATATACGCTTTAAATCGTCTGGCATGTTGCATAATAGTTTGTTTGATATGATATAACTTAAGTTGAAACAAACTTTATTATTCATATATGTAATATCATTTATTTGTGTTCGGCTAAAATTAATTGTCTTTTCAATGTTACAGTGAAAATTGGAACGAAATGTTATAATGTTTTTTATAAAAATGAAAGTAACCCTTCCAATACACGAAAGTATATTTGGAATCGATGCTGAAATTAATTTATAGAAAGTGCTGATACGTTCCAAAAGAGGAGAAAGGCAATAAAATATAGTTTACGTTTATAGCACAAATAAATAATTAAAAAATTATGTGGATGATTCACTGTGAATTTAAGGTTCGTTCGTCGAAGAAAAATGTTATTTATATAAATACCTATATGCGCTGTATGTTCGTATAGAAGAGCTTGACTTTGTGATTTTGGTTTTTTAAGTGACGATGTAATGTTCAGTTCAGAATCAGAAATCATAAAACCGGCCGGGCCCAATAATAAAGCCATTTGCAATGGCCGTGAACGCAGTTCATTTATTGCCCCTAAAACTATACCTACTAGAAAGATAAAACATGTATACAATATCATGTAAAACTGTCTCTGCTTTCTTTATACTGATACATAACGTTCCATGAGACACAGACAATAATAATGTGAAATTGCAAATTGGTATATACTACTGGTATCGTGGTATCATTTCATTGTTAACTTATTGCAATTCATTTTTTGTGCGTCTTACTACACTATTCTTCTACAAATGTGTGTAAGACAATTTGTTTTGTTTATGGCTTATTTTATGAAAAAATAAAAAACCCGAAATTGAATTGCTGTATTTCGCTCGAATTTCCTAAGATCTACATCAAAGTAGGTTTACTATAAATATGCACTTATATTTCTTAGATAAAATAGCCGTACACATGTAATTGTATATAATGCAATATTATGCAATTATGCAATATTAGGTTGCAAACTCTGGAATACAAATTAACAGCAGACCTATGTACAGCTTGGTAGTTAGCTAACACTTCTGGCTGACTCTATGACTTTAAATTCAAAACAATATCTAAACTTGTCTATGGCACAATATAATATTATGTTGATTGCAAAATATTTAGATGTATTTAATTCGATTTTAAGTAGTGGTATATGATTATGGAATGTCATAGTGGTAGTCAGTGGTCTAGCCTAGTAAATATTGTAGTAATCATTTTCTGATAGGTATTTCTGTCCTAAAGATAGCATATTAGCATTCACAATTCGCTAGGATTTAGATAGGTAAAATGACATTTGACATTGAATGTAAAATATTACGCATGATTTAAGATATAAATACCTGGATAATAATAGTTTAGGAACTAAGTATATGATCAATAGTTATGTATATCGGATGTCCTTCGTATTTTGGACAAAGGCTAAGGCTGCAAGTACGTGTACTTCTAGGTTATGTATTATAATTTAACCAAAATAAATTTTTCAGTCAATTTGTTATGCAATGTATACACACGCAATTTAATTTAATGTGATTGTGATGTATACATTACATGTATACAGTCAATTCAATCTATTCAACTAAATCGCTGCGTGTATGTAAGAGGAGCGTGTAAATGTTCCAAATGGAAAATGTGAAGTCAGCCCATCAAAGCTTTTAAGTTCATGAAATATTTTTAATGTGTATTGTGTACCCTGTTATCGTAATCAAAATAAGTTCGATTTGGATTAACATACATAGCTAGTAGCTAGATATTAGATATGAAACCTTATTGTATGTATAAGTACTAATGCATACTACTATTTTACATATTATTGCCTTGCCTTGTTAGAAGTACTCAGGGGTAGAACACTAAATACCCATCCTTATTTTGCCATTAAACGTAAAAATCATTTGACTAAAAAAATCAGACAAAGCACAATAATCCATACTACTATACAATAATAAAGTACCAATAATACATGAGGATTTGTTACCTTATGCATTTATCCACAGTAAGCATCACTATTCAGCATTCACCTTTCATTTTTTGTTTTTGTTTAAATTGTTTAATAACAGACTTCAAAACAGGATCAACTGCACTATATTGTTGGTCTAGGATACTATAGTATAGATATGAATGAAATATAATGTGCAACATGATATCTACATAGTGTCTTCCTTAGTTTTCATTTACAGTTATTATCATTTTTACATAACCAAATCATATTGTTTGGACATGGGCTAAATATCATTTGCAAAATTGCAAACAATAATTTTCAATTGTGAATTCCTGATTTAGAATAACGTAAAAAATGCTATTTTACATAAATGTTTTGTATTTGTGTGTTATATTATAATATTACAACGTATCCGTGTATGGGTGCACCTTTGCTATTCTAATTGAATGAATATAATTATTCGACAACTCATTGCAGTCACAATTTTTTAGTGTTCTTGCATTTACATATCTGTCAGTAATGGCATAGCTATTCATGACGACACAAAATTTGTAGTATAATATAATAGTGGTTGATTCGTGTTATGTTATGTGTCGATATGCCAGCTGTACTTACTTTTTTAAACTGAGAACTAGTACAGTTAATGTTTAGTATGCAGTAGATAATCAGTAATTGTAAATTCACTTATGTTAACAAACTACAAATTACAGAACGTAAGTAGATGCGAATAAGTATATAATTAAATTATAGGGAAGCATAGACAAAGATAAGCCTTTTTGTATTATATAATATCTACATAGTAGACCTACATAACAAATCAACTAGAGATCTTGATTTACATGCAAATGCATTATTATGTATTACCACTTTTGCAGAAATAAAGTAGGCACATAATATTCATTTACCAAAAATATACTTTCGTGTCATTGTTTGCATTTCCTATAATAGTCTTTGCTAAAAGCTCTGTATTCCGACACATATACATACATGCATGCATGATGACATAACGGTGTAGTCTACTAGTATAAGTAGGTATAGTGGTTGCCTTTGCACAACACAAAGTGTATAGTAATGTATCTGATATAAAAATGATGTGGAACTCGAATCTGTTCGACTATGACTACATAGACGTATACATGTTACGAATTCCTTGAGAAAGTGAGGGTCTATCGTGTTAGAGGGAACCTGATCAATGAAAGAAAATAAGGCAACAAGAATCAAATAGTTGGTCTATGTCTCCACATTTTGCATGGTAAGTAAAAACGTTTAAAAATACAGATAGCAGTACAAATATAACAATGTAGCATTCTTTGTGCCAGAGTAAACATATTTTATGTGCACAAATAAAATTGCAAAAAATACAATTAAAAGTTGTAATATAAACTTCAATCTAACACATATAGGTATAATGTACGTATTGTGATGACACAGATAATGGCGCAAATGCAATGAATCATCAGTAAGCGATTTCCATTTTGTTTGGTCTGAAACTTTATTACCCCAACATAGCATTCAACAATAACATCAACAATATCATACTAACTATAATAACATCGGTACCAAAAAATTAGTTTTAAAACTTGGAATTGCTGTTTTTCATATAGGTTAAGTACAATCGTTTAGGTTAGTACATGAATTGCCCAATTATTTTTCCATTACATTGATACAATCAAGCATTCTATTCTAATACTAACAAACACAGACCCAATTATTAGGTATGTATAATAGCTTTGGAATATACCAGATCAGATGCAATCTGGAAATTAAGTAGTACGAATACAAAACTGGCACATTTTCTCTCTTTGAGTTTTACAATTACACATTTTACATAGAGACATACATAAATACTAAAAACTAGTTGTAACAGTAACAAAGTTAGGTATTCATTTAGAATTCCTATATAACAAATCAATATAACAGGGAAATAAATTAGCATTCTTAAAACTCGGAAATGTCACATTCACAAGAATAACAATGTATGTATTGTATAATATAGGTAGCTGTAACTACCCAAAGCTTACTGTGTACATTATTATCGCGAATGAGTGACAAGTATTTAATGGTAGTCTGGTCTGAAGAAAGCAATTAATACTTTTGTAAATAATGTCATAATAAACCCACAATGTTGTGCTAACGATAACTTCTGAATCTGCAAATTGCACAAACTAGTACGGCTGCTATAAATATAATTAGTAATCCAGTTGAGGTTATTCAGGTGATTATTGTCTTATGAAAAGTTGTTAAACATACATTTTAGGTTATTTTTAAATTGAATGCATGTTATTAACTAACTAATCATACTATTTAAATAGTACATTATTGTAATTTAACAATTAGCAACTAATTTTGTATTATAAATTCCAAAATAACAACTTGTTAGCTTAACTTATAGCTACCAGTAAGTTAAGACCGCACATAAATAAATGCAAGTTAATTAGCTAACTTTAACCTAACTTTAAACTTTCTATATTCTACCAATCTAGTCCTAGTCTACCCTACCTGTTAAAGCAACGAAGGTAATATCTGTGATGATAAAAGGACCACTATTCTTGTCCGTACGTTCTAGAGCTCAATATACGGTTTGTCTAGTTGTCTTTAAATCTAAACTAACTATAAAAACCTACTTGTCTCTAGATTCTAGATTTTCTTGGAAATATTGCAAATTCTAACTATTTACTGTATAGGTATGTAAAAAATCCCCTGCGAGGGATAACTGTAAGGAAGAAGATTATGAAATGAATGTCCATGTCGGTGGTATGGTATGTCTGTCTGTCAGCGCAAATAATAAATGTTATGTAATCATGTGCTGTGTGTATGTAACAGAAAATATCAATGTAAAGTGTCAACTGAAATTTAGTTTACTTATTCTAAGGGCTATTTTGGCAGAAATTGTTGCTTTTTAAATTAAAAAACACTTCTAATAATAGTTATATTTTTTCCGGCCGAAAATGTTGGTTAGAGATGCCAAGAACTTGCGCGCTGAGTTACGATCGAAAGAATTACTAGAGAATCCATTTTCACTTCGGACGGAGACAGCAACATTGACGCATTTATGTTGATCCACCTGAATTAAATTGAAAAAAGTTAATTGAATTATTTATTTAACCGGTTACCCCCAGACGAGCATTAAAGAACTCCTCCACCAGGATGACATAACGCTTTATTTTATAATAATATATTTGTATACCTTCATGAGACGCTTGGGGTCTAATCCTAAGATCTTGATTTTATCGTAAATTCTGTTGGTAACTTGTTGAGGGATGATAGCAGTGCGACCCAAGACCCAAATGGATTCTAAAGAGTAAAAAGTATATAATTTAATGATTTGATCAAAATCGAAAGAGATCCACTTTTTTCAAATTATTGCATAAAGCAATGATTTCCATTTCTTATATATTATCAAGATTATTAGGTACCTGAATGTTGTCGACCTCGGCAGAAGTCATCGCACGAGTAAACAACTGCGTATGACTCGTAATCCGTATCAAGGACCCAATATCCGAATTCCTTTGGTGTAGGATTTCCAGGCGTAGGGGTAATGCTTATTGTCATTCTGGCTGATTCCCCGTACTCAAAGTTTGCCAAACCGTAAGCAACTTTTGGCATTCCGCTCCTTTAAAAACAGAAAAATACAAAAGTTCTTTTGTAATAAAACATTTAATTGGCTCACTCCATATCTTATCGACATTGTGCATACATTTATACACCTTATACGTATTCTTCATCTCTACCATGATCATAACACACAATTATTTGCACGCAACTTAAACGAAAGTAAACAACATTGAATGTGCCTTAAGTACTTAATAGTAATAAATTTGGCTAAGCTACCCTATTATTCACAGAAATATTTACACACAATAATACAATGCACACATGCATACATAGATACATAGTACATTGCATCGTCTCAACTTCAGCACAAAAATAAAAAAAATCAACATGAACGATTCTCCGTATTTATTCCAAGTCAAGTTAGGATCATTGAATATCGGTAATGCCAAACTACATAATAGTAAAGAAATGCAAGCTACCATCAGTAACTATTTATTGCATAATAGTGTCTAGCATATTGTCTTGTCTCGGAGTTTTATCTGTAATCTGTACTTCCTTTGGCATTACAACTTATACATACTCACTTTATTGCATGCATGATTTTAGCATGTCTTGCTTTATAATACTTTTATTATTGTTATGAAGGTATTGTACATACAATAGTACGTTAAAACGTATCGCATTAGACTCTATGTAATATGCTTATTGTATAAGATTTTATTTCACGACCATACCAGCTTTACAACTTACTATAAGATTAAAAATTCTATGCATTTCCTTATTGTGAACTATTCACCTTCACCTTTCAAGGTAACAACATTACAGCTCAGCAGAAGACAATGATGCAAGCAAGCAGCTTCTTTCATTTCAACTTTGCTAATAGAAACTAATCAAAACAAAACCAGCTACTGGTATTAACAACCTAGGTATATTACATATTATACAGAGAGAGTGACTCGGCCAATATTCTTGCTTACTTTGAATTTGCATTATAATGTTCTTGTAAACCTAAACGTACACTTACTCAACACAAAACACAACTCTAAAGAGTGTTCCTAATGGACACGAAATATTTTTCTACTTTTACATTACTCCTATACCTTATACGCACAGCATAAATAGTTATAGTAGGTAGGTATATAGGTATATTAACTCTAATGGAATTTCAAACTTTTAATTAAGCAATGCAATTACCATAAAGACATATATAATGGCGCACATTTCACTGTCTCCTCTTAGCAAAACAAAACAACGACAGAATGTCTACACAAAACCAGATTCTCGACGAAAGGCTATTGACTAAAGTGAAGACAAATCTTTTCCGTGCCTTTTTAATGTATGTAGTAGTATGTGTAAAGGCTTTCCTTTCAATTCGCTTAGCCCGAGAAATAAAACAATACAACCTATACATATTTGCTGCTAATAAAATAGCAAGTGCACATTTACTCACTGTCATGCCAGTTAGGTCCGAACAATAATATTTCATAGCATTGGATTCTTTGTTTTGTTCCCGTTTATTCCTTGGACAAGATTTAATAGCAATACTTAGATATTACCTATATACATCATTAGAACGCGCTATCATATATACCTACAATACAAACCTACCTAATTTGCTAAACACGAAATTTACATTTATAATCTCCATACTAATACAAATACAACATTCAATAACAGCATTCAGCATTAATAGGCGCCTAATACTTCTACCTGTATAATTATTATGGAAAATTACAATTAATACTAACAAATATCTTGAATAATGTACCTAGTATTTATTTGTACAAGTATTTGCTTCTAACAAGTTTATGTTTATAACAAACCAGTAAATATTGCTGGTACTGCGAAGCTATACATATACAATGCAATGGTTCTACAAGTACAACTTATAGTATGAAATCCCAGATACCTTCTTTAGCAATAAATCAGAAACGTAACAAAGTTGATTTCTGTATCGCATATGATTTACACACTAGGTGATCCCTATGATATGTAGCGTGACCTTACTATGTTTGTCTGTTACCTGAAGTTTGTAATATATAGCGTAATATATTTATTTTCTTGTAAATACCCAACTTAGGTACTTAGGTATCTGGGATAAATAGCATTACATTAATTTAATAAAGTTTTCCATTAACAATCAGTATTCTAAATACGTTCCCGTTTCGCAGCGTTATTTTAATTTGTAAACATTAATACACAAGCATGCATCTTCATGACTTCATACCGTAGATAGGAGTTTAACAGGCGATTAAAAACTATCTAACATGAACTACAACTTTACAAACACACTTTTCTTGTAATCTCTTGTAGTTTAAAGCTAATGAAAGCACGATAAATCCATTATTATATGTAGATGTTACGATGTTACATTTACTACATGCATTAAGTACATCTTTTATGGAAGTGAACAACTGTTTACCATTGCTCTTTAGTATAAAACTGTATATGCACAACATATAGGTACCTAAATACGTGGTACATTGTAAAACATAATGATAATAAATAAGTAACTCAATTTAACTAAACATTTTTCGATCATGCACAAAGTACAAAGAGGTTCAACTTTTTACTACCTAAATACCCAAGTAAAATTTTGCACAAGAATGGTATGAACAACGTGGCTGGGAAATTCCTGACTCCTGAACTGACCTGCAATTATTATTATAACACCAATATTTGTAGAACCATTTCACGTACAATGTACTGACAATGCAATGCACATTAAAGAGCATGTACTATAGCTACTCACTACAACTATCATCAGTAGCACTAATTAAAATTAAACAAGATGGGCAATGTAAGCAAAGTAAATCAAAGTGTGAAACGTGAACTGCATTATTGCACATAAACGCAACAATGGCTAAAACTACAAATAAACTGCACCATGAATATTAAATAACTTGGGTAGCTGCTTCTTCTTCTTATGTATAAATGATTAAGAAAACGGTAACTCTTCAAACAAAGTGTCTTATTGTGTAACGTAAGTACATACATACATAAGTAGTTCGCATAGGAATATCATCATCAACATGGACTGGCTTGTTTAATGTGTAACTTTTAATAATTATAGGTATACAAAAATCAGTTCAACAGTAATTTGATAAAGAAAACATAATGAGGATTCGCTCGCATTCTTTTAGAAAACTTGATATACCCATACATAGAGCAGGTAATAAGTAAACGAATACGAAGAATTCCTCATTATAACTTACAAACAAAGAATAAGCCTAGAATTGTCTCCGTACGGCACATAGTTATATTTTCACATCCGTCATGGGTATGAAACATGATTCTTAAAAACCGATTAAATGAATCAGTGAATGTATCTTGTGTTTAAATGCTTATCGTTAGTGAAAGGCAAGTGTTAAGGGTAAGAGTGAATGTAATATTTATTACCTAAACTAAAAGATCATGGGTATACTATATAGTGTGTATTTAATTCCAAAAATTTACCATTGTATCATTACCTATATAAGAATGCTTAATGAAATCGTATGCTGAAAAAGAAGTAAAAATTATCGAAAAGAAATAGATAGGACGTGACAAGACAAAAGAGCCTGAAGTAAAGACAGTTACTTAATGGTAGATCACAGAAAGTAACCGTCTGAGCCGAATCTCTCACAAAATAACAGTAAGCCCATGCAGTCCATATAAGTATTGTAGACTACAGCTTTGCGGAAAGTTCAATTTATGATTTACTTTGTTGTTAAAGTTGTTGCTATTTGAGCCATGCCGCAGCGTCAGTGTGTACTATTAGTACTATAGAGAAAACAAGACAACATACGTGCTTATTGTCCTTATGTACTTAACTATGTATACAAAATACAAATGAACACACTTAACACTTTGACGCACATTTCCTCTCATTGCATTTCAAAATTTGAACAAACACGTAGGTTAATAACTACAAGAATGATTTGCTATGTACATAGGGACTTCCAGATGCAATAAATAAACACCTCGCTTGCCACGGCAATAGAAACGAAACAATTCCCATCAAACCATATCAATTCGTCTCGTCATTTTTATTGCATGTGATGTTTATGTGATGTGATGTGATGTGTGCTTTTAAAACTTTTAAAGCAAAAAATCCTCTTCGTTTTGCTCAGCTTTACTTTTCGTTTCACATTTTTTCTATCTAAATACATATCAAGTATTTCGCTTAGCTTACGGCATTTCGCTTCTAAGCAGCTTCCGTAAATCATCTTCCTTGTTGTGTTGTGTTTTGATGTTGACAAAGTTGTTATGCTATTGCATAGCAGGTAGGGAACCCAAACCAATCGTACATAAGTGATTGTATACTGTAAGTACACCACAAAATGGATATGTTGACGTCTAGCTCTTTGCCGGTTAGGAACCTAATGTATAATAATGTGTGTGGCTAACTGTGTATGTGACAAATTGATATTGCACTTGTTTATTTATTAACAAAGGAAGCAAGTGCATTGAAACTATTGAAAGCATCCATTTGCATTCTCTAAGAACAAAGCGGATACTCGTATCGCCTAATAGAAACTGTTTTTAATATCCATTGTCTCTACTTACTTAGCTTTTATACAAATTGCGGCATTTTATTTTGCCTTTATGGGAATATCGATTAGATAGAGTCAGACACAGGCTCAAGTCTCAACTCTCATCTTTACAGCCAACAAAATTCAGACCGTCACCGTTTTTATTTATACTTTATACCGACAAATTATACCCACTCATCTATATTTCCCATCACTTTTTGTATCTTCTTGGTACTTTCCTTGCAATTGTAAATACACCTGCAAGCGTTATTACTATCATATTAGCGAATTGTAGCTAGTTGCGAATTATAAACTTATTATAGTAACGAGAACAAGAGAAATGACTTTACTTCTTGTTTTTATTATTATGATGCGGTCTAAAAATGCATTTGTGCATCTCACCACTGTGTACTAGTTGAGTACTTTAATTTGTACCATATAGTGGGTATAGCCTTTTTATATGTATGTGTTCTACATTATATAAAACATTTTTATTCAATATTACCCCTTTGACGGTAAAGGAATATCTAATACATACAATAATAACAATCAATTTTTACACCAATTTTGGGCATTGACACCTTCTACTAATGAGAATCGAGGATTTGTAATTCTTACTTAGAATAATTGCTTAGATATATAAGACCAAGATATATTGACGCAATAATAGTGTTTCTTTTGGTGGGAGAGATGTACATGATATTAGTAAACTCGCATCTCTTTTTAGTAATAGTTCTACTGCAATAACTTTTGTACTTAAAAAATGGCAATGGTGAATAATTAATAAATTGTTTTAAAGTAAAATTGCAAATAAACTTCAATAAACTTACTTTTCGTGAAGTGCTGTCGTCAGAATGGCTATTCGACCATCGGGGTTGTATGTGAAATCAATTTTGTTACATTTTGTATTAACCGTCCAGTCAGCATAATATCTCTCAATTTCATACCACGTTCCTAAAAACTAAAAAGAACAACAAAATAATATTTATTTAGCATCATAGATTTACACTGCAAAAGCAGTATAGCAAGCAAAAAAGTTTGGTTTATAAATTACACTATGAATATTTATGTAATTTGCAATTCATTAACTGCACGACAGGACGGAAGCAACATCTACTATATAGATTCATGTATGGTACATCCTAAAATAATGGGCACAGCATTTCATCCAGATATAAATATATAGCAATGCAAAATTAGCTAAACAATAATGCAAGAAAGACCTATCTTTTAAGATCTTTTTTTTCTATTTAAAATCCTGAGGACAGGACAGTATAGACATAAGTAGAATAGTAAGAGATTAGTCGCCTTCCTGACTTAAGTGTTTTATCAACGTACCGCAGAATGAAAGTGGATGTCGAAACAAAGAATGGAGCCCAGCTTGTGTTTCATAAGCAGATAAATATAATCCTCCCTCAAAAAAATCATTATTTTTTTCTCCCGCAGAAATTGCACTGCAAGTATGTGTTCTTGTATATGTTGGGTTTAAGTTGGAATTGGAAGGACCAGACCAGGACAAGAGACGAAGAGCAGTTTTTTCCATTTGGGTATTAAACCTCGTATGTTCGTATGTTCTTTGCTGAAGAGGAATTTGATGTTGAAGTCATGATTACTAATCGCTTTTCGTCTCTTTCCTTTTCTTGCCAATCTCAATCTTACGAGCTCATTCTATTTCATTATTTCAATTGAAAGAAAATAGGATATTCTGTCTCTCCCTGGCTATATTGTATAATATTGTATCTCTATGCAAGAACCCGAAAGGATTTGCCATCTCTTCTTCTATTTATACTATACCGTCTGTAAGACAAGACCCGTAGAATAAGTAAAGTAGTATATCGTTGCATCACATCTCGTTGTATGCACATAAATAGAAAAGGAACTTTAAAAGAGAAAAGGAGAATACGACAGACAGACTGTTGCGTCTTGGCTGATTGTGTTGTGCGTATCCACTTCTCTTGACTTAAAATCTTACAGACCCAACTATAGATGTCTAATGGAAATAATGAAAAGTTTTGGCCTGAACGAGGGTGTTTGAACTATATACATATTCTCTATTCTATCCATATGTAGATAAAGATATGCACGGAGAAAAAAATATTCGTGTGGATTGGATATCATCAGCTCATTTCATTGTCAATTGAAGTTGCAGAGAGGACATTGATTTCCTTTTCTACATATTACTGCATACTTACTTATTAATGAACTGGATTGCATAGCATTTTTATAGGTCCCCTTTAAATATAGTATTATACTAGCTGGTTGGGTCTGCCTCTGGTTCTCTTTTATACTATTTTGGTTCGTTTGACTTCTTGGTAGTTTGGGTTTTCCCAAATTGCATTGAACTACTTTATACTATTAACAAGTTCTCATTTATTTGCACTACAATGCAATTATTTACATAGGAATGATTTTTCACGCAATTTTTGCTTAACAATTTTCTGTATACCTACACGTACTATCTAATCTATATACTAACATTTCAATTATATTGAAGCAAATTATATTAGTACATAGTGTGACCTGCTATGTCATTTTAAGTAAACTTAATAAATCCTGCCATAGGTATTTAGAAAAATGGAATAGTATCATTTCAATGTTGCATAGTAAGGAGCAGGACAGGACAAAAATCTCAATATTTGTGTGTTTGACAAATATTTTGGCTTTTCCATTCAGTGACCTTTTATAGACAATTTTACTTAAAATACAATTTATGAAATAATTGTTTTTAATGTAATAGGTTGGTGGAAGGATGTGTAGATTTTGTCTTTGACATCGTTAAAGTGTTGTCGTACGGATATAAATAAAAGCAAAACTATTTACTTCTACAAAATTACGTAATACTGCATGATGTGCAATGTACATAAATAACATGGTCCCAAGTATGTATTTTATAAATCTTTTGTAAATACAACTCAATTTTCATATACAAACTACTTTAATTGAGTTTTGCATTTAAAAATTGTAAATAAGTAGCATCTGCTTATATGCCATACCCTGTTTACTTTAGAAGATCCAGCATCTTCCTTCCAATTTACGTACGTAGTAGTTGCTACCTGTATGACAGTGTATTGGAGGTATATGATAACGACGCCACGTCTTACACAACACCAACACCATGCCAGCACAGTGGGATATGTAGGGCAGTATGAAAACAGCTTAAAAGAACTGATATACATAATATATAGTTATGTACATACATAATCTGCAAAAAGCATGCAATGACATTGCATTCAAAGATTCTAAAACAAATTCAAAGCAAAAATCTACAACATCATCCTTTATTTTGCTGCCCAATTCATGCGTGAGGGTTTAAGAAAAGCAAATAGTTGCGAGAAAAGGATTTCAGATTCCTCGAGAAAACGATTTATGTATAGTATACTGTGTGCCGGTAATGGGACAGAATATCCCGTGGGACAGAAAAGCCCATTGACAGAAGAGCCTGGACCTAGGGACGGAATGGCACGTGTTACACTGTTGTCTGCACATCAGAGAGAAGGCTATCCACAAAGACACATAGACGATATATAATTTATTTAAGTATAATATATATATTTAAATGTCATATTGCTGTAGTCATCATGTTCGAAAACCCATTTTATTTTCATTTTTATTCGATAAGAAGAAGAATTTCGAAATACTTGTGCATATTGGCAAGGATAAAACTCAGTGTGCGTACTATATGGTCCTTCTGGGATATTCCGTCCTAGAATCGTGTTCTGCCCACATTTCTCAAATAGTATGTTGAATAATATGGTCTATGGTCTTCCATTCATAAAGAAAAGGCTAGGTAACGCACTTATTCTGCATAATTGAAACTTTGAAGATTAAGCTAATTTCAGACGAAAAGGCTTGGCCAAAGTAATGTACATTTACAATTCTTATGTAAACTAACGATGTAATCTTAGGAGCATTCTGTCTCTGAAGAAAAACATTACTACAATGCAAATGTAAATAAATAGCAAACACTTTTGTTACTAAAAAGGTGTAGCTTTTTCTAAAATGTCACTTTCGATTCAACTTAAGTTGTAAGTAGATCCTATCTGACTTTTTGATGTACAATAAACAACACAGAATATAAAGTTAGTATTTTGATTAGAGTTACAGAAGGAAATGCACTCCATAATTCAACCTAACAAATTCTTCTTTAAAGAATTTAATCTATATACCAAATATTATTCCTGGCTTTTAAAATGAGTCATATAGAAGATGATTCAGATGTGCTTTATATCTAAAAGAGTTACTAAGCCAGAAATTGTCCGTATCACTTTAATTGTAAATGTACATACGAACGAGCGATATCGGCACAGTAAAAGAAACTGATTGTGATTGTGTGTACATGTACTATGAGATAAACGACAAGACGAGACATAAGTACAAGTCATTGCAAAAAGTAGCTTCTGACTGGACTGAACTGTTCTTATATTTTTGTACTCTATGTAAATATATACATCATCTATGTATATTATGTGTACCTGTACGTACATTGTAAATACTAGTACATAAAGTATATACAGGATGTAAATTCTAATTGGGAAAAACTGGCCGCTGAGTAAGTTAAGGAAAGCAAAAGCAAGTGCCGATGATCTCTAGTTCGACCAGCCCATCATTCCGTTGTCGCTAAGCTCAAGGTATGCATTTTTATATCTGTCAACCGTGAAGGACAGACTATTATTCATGGCAAATTAAAAAAGCACAAGTCCCTTGTATAAAAGTAATATAAACATTAGCGAAAGGGAAATTATTTTCATGCTACCTGTAAGGCTACTACAGAGGTACATAATTTTCTTTATTTTAATTACTATACATCAGCAGACTGAAGTTTCCTTGCACTTTTTAAGCGACAAAAATTACCAAAATAATAATTTTATTTCCTCTACTCCAAGTCTGAAAATGAAAATTGATCTATTTATCTGAATATAAAAAATCTAATAATGTCATTTTTAATTCGTAAATGGATTTAAAAAATTCCGAAATAGAAAAATTAGGGCATGATAACCAGGTATTTATTGTGTTCCTGACTTTTACATTACTTATTGTGAATTGATGGCATGCATTCACAAGGAATTTTGAGTTATTTGCTGCATACTTTGTGTACTGAAAAATATTTTTGTATCTGTGGAAGATTTGTAAGGCAAAAAGCACGTTAAATAACAATAAGAACGAAATGGGACATGCTTAGATATCCTACTAGTATTTATGTATTTCAATTCTGATGCTTTTTATATGGCTGACTTGGTCTGTCTGACTCTGGCTTTTGGTTAGTTTTAAGTTTTATATTTGAGTCTGGCTGAGTCTAGCTGAGATGATATTTTAGTAAGTTGGGAATTATGACAATGGAATGGGAATTATTGAATTGTGAATAAGCGAGGTAGCTTATCGTTAGCTTCGTTCTCGTGGCCTAAATCATAAATGTACATTCACAACATAACTCATATCCTATCTGTGACTCTTTGCTGACAATAGGGAACACACGATGTGATTGTATTGTGATGCATTTGCATTCACGCTCACCCCGCACCGCTCTACTCCCAGAGTCAAAGCCAAAGCAAAGCTAGAGTGATTAATTGCAGTCGTAAATCATGCACCAAACCAAAATACTATTTTATATGTATTTAGTATTTAGGTATTCAAATACTTTATGTAATGTTAAATGCAATTGATTCATAATGCTATGTATATCACGACACAACAGAAACAGACTAAAATATGTTGATAAAGTGTCTATGTATGGTATTGCCATTGCCATGATATAAAAGCACAATTTAGGCCACGGAATGCCTGGCCACTAATTTTAAATGCTTTAAAAAAGCGCACAGAACATAATTGTTGAAGAATTGCCACTTTTGACTTCAAAAACAAATATTGGGCATATTTTACGAGAAAGCTTAATTTTATTTAATAGTAATAGTGATAGCTTAATAGTAATTTTATTACTTAGTAGACCAGGATTGCCAAAATAGAGGAAATTAAATCATGAAGGAAAATTGACATACCTTTTCAGGAGAAAAGTTTTTATACACTGGAACGGGTGGACATGAGCCTTGCATCAGTACTTGCCCACTGGAAAACGCGATGATAGATAGGAAACCTGCCAGCTGCATACATAAAATCATCTGAAATAATAAAGAAGAAAATTATTATGATATTGTAAAGTAAGGTTTATATTTTCCGTTTAATTTTACATTTAGTAGTTCCGCATACTCAAAAGCCGATATATATTTTTGATGTAATTATATTATTTCTGTTTAAACACTTTAACAGATACGTTGTATTCGTTTGTTATATCTGTTAGAACACCTTAACAGATATTTTTGATATGCTCCATTCTGACAGAGATTTCCTAAAAAATTGTAATAATTGATGTTGTACAATTGTAAATGCAATATGTCACATAACAGTTGCATGCTTCGATACTGCAGTTATGTAAGTAGTATGTAATGTGACTATAGGATACTAAAATTCTCTTGAACCCTATCTATAAAGTTTAATGTAATATGTAGTAAGTGTCATTTAACGCAAACCCGAGAGGCAATACAATGTAATGTGATTGGTATCAATTATTGGTATTTGACAACTCACGATATCTACAAGACACGATATTTAAAATCTGACAATTACTTGGAAAAGAGACAATAGTGCACCTTGCTAGCTATTTACATAATTGTAATCATTTCTGATATCTCTTCTCTTAACCATGATACCTTTCTTAGTCTAAGATATTTGTAAAAACGTTTCTATGCAGTGCATGATCGCCAATTGTTGAAGTATCTTCGATTCACTTCAATATAAATGACAATCCAATACACTAACAAGTGGTAAGTACTTTATCCGTTTAAATGGCAAGACAAAAATTTGCAATCAATTTGAATTCAAAACGACGAGGATAAAAAAAAATGGTATATTAACAATATCATTAAACAGTATTCTGTAGGTTTTCTATCTGCCCATAATCCCAAGTATCCTTAATTGTAATACATACTTAAGCACACACAAGATTTACTGATAAAGTAAGATTATACTGTTGGTATTTATTTGCTTTACATCTTTGCAACATGTTATAACATTAAATAGACCGTATACATACAACGGTTACTTATTGAATGATATAGCCATTTATTTGTACAGGTGCCCATTACAAAAGTAACTCACTAAGTAATTCCTAACATCATCAGCTAGCCCTATGCTAATTACTATGTGAAATATAATATCTAGAATAGCTACTAGGTATTTACTAATAGCCTTCACTTGACTTGACTTGAACTTTTTATATAGTGGCTGAGTGTATGTATAACATTAAACGCGATATAATTAATCCTAAAAAGCAACTTTATGTATGTTCTTTGTCTACATGCAGTCAACAGTAAATACTCGTTGGGTTGTAATGCAGACATTTTCGATCTTAGGAAGTTCAGCTCTCGGGAAATTAATGGTACACGAGCATTAATACATTAGAAAACATAATACATAATGCGAAAGGGTAATAAATACATTAATAAGTTATAGCACGTAACATAAACAACTGAACACAATGCATTGCAATTCAACGCTAAATGAATCGTTGAATGTAGTCCAGTTTCAGTCCCGGCCAAGCCCTGCCAAGCCAGTTGAGTCCTTGCCGCATTAAAAGAGTGAAACCACAATACAGCCGATTCTGGTCTACGTCTGGTATTGTATTGTGTTCCTGCCTTGCAATGCAACGTTATGAATTGCTTCGAATGAAAATTCAGATTCAGATTCAACCTTGCCAATTATATAGAGCGATAGATTACCCTAAACATTATGGTGCCACACAGCCACGGACAGATTCTACTCATTTCTATAGACTAACAATCAGAGCAGGATTATTATTACTACTAGCTATACATTTATTGTATTGCCATTAGCAAATCCTGTCTCACAGCTTTTCTACTTATTGTTAGTATACAGTATACAGCTATAGAGATACACAACTACACAATACAATACATAGTTCAGTAGTAAAATAAAATAAAGTAAAGGCAAGTCAAGGGCTGGCCCTGGAACCATTTTTATGTGAGTGATTGCGACTACTATTACTATTGCAATAATGTATTACAAAGATAAGGATGCAGTGCATTAGAAGCGTTATGCAAGCAAACGCTTTTGCATATAACAGAAACAGAACATAATTTCTCCGCTACTTTATTCTGCCTGACTTGACTTGAATTGACTTGCTCTGTCTGGTCCATCCCTTTATTACAAAACTTGAAGTATGTAATACCAAGGCTGAAACTCGAATCTAGAACCTATGTTGTAGATTACATTAGAACCTATGTATATCTATGTTAGGATTAACATTATGCAAATTCACCGTATACAGATGAATATCCTATGGCAAATTTTTGGCTCTTAATTCCTAATCCCTTTTGGGTAGGTACAGAGAACATTAAAACATCATTTCATACACTCAAAACATACTTAAGCTTAGAGCATAACATGTCAATAGCTGAAATTTTGATTTCTTTTTCGACATGCTGAAGAGTGGAAGTACTGAATAGTAAAACAGGAAAAGGGAGAAATTAAGAAATCTTGTGTTTCCTTTTATTGGCTTTCCTTTTGGGCTTGGTTTTCCGTGGCGAAGGCATTCTGAAGTTTTTCTATGCTGTATTATGCACATAGATTTAGTATGGAATATTAATATTCCTGCATGATAATGCACCTTCACCTAAAGTTTCTAATGTTGACTAATTGTTACCTGTTATTATTTAACTTCTTGTAATACAGATATATACTACTATACCTCCTATCACAAGACTTACTTTTGCCAAACTTCTAAATCTAAAACAGAGAGGATATGTAAGCATGTAAAGTGTAAGCTACGCATTATAATGTAAGCCTTCAAATATTTTTATATTTTCATTGAAGCCTTAAACTCTACGTAAATCGGAAACCAACTTTTCTGTATGTTATGTTGTAAGTAAATAGTTAGTAAATAGCATAATTTATTAAGCAGGCTAATTAGTTCAATAATGTTTAATCATTTTTTAGTATTGCAAATTTATTCTTATAAATATCTAGTATTCATTAGGTTAATGTAGAATCGTTTGTTTCGTTAATACAGACATGTGAATAATTTTTAAATTCCACGTTTGCTTGCTACTTATATTATATTAATTGTTTTTATTTGACTGCATATCCTTTCGTTGCTTATTTGCAGCAACTCGTCAGTGTAAGACAGAAAGAACAAGTCTTAAACTTGGACTTTACTACTCATGGCAATAAATATAAATATGGAAAAGCCTCGGGAGAATATGGAAGCTGAAATTGCTACCAGGAGATGATTATGTTGATTACCTACTGAAATTATATGTGAGCAATTCAAGTGCATACCTAAGTATCTATATAATGCTCACATTATTTTACCATTCCACTCAATACTTACTCATTCGATAAATAAACTGTGAAAGCTTTATATGCAATCTAGAATCTATACAGTGTTTTACATTGAAAATAAATATTAGCAGAGGTAGTATCGAGGTGCGTACGGCTATAAGCTATACCTTTCTACATGTAAAAGTAAAATATATTCGTCTACGTACACTAACTACTTATATTACAAATATAAAGTATTTTGCAAACTATTTTATGTACTAATATAATATTAAAGTTCTATAAGATTGATAGCAGAATATTATGTAAACCCGTACTTAGCCAAGTGGAAGAAGAATTAGCATTCATTTCAGACAATACGACTCGAAGAGTTTATTACCTATTCAAATTCTATCACTATCCATATGGCTGGTTTGGTGTTAAGAAGTTTAGTCTAGGCTAGGCCAGTCTATCATGTTATAAAGGAAGTACTATACAAAATACAATCCACCAAATATTCTGTGCACAGCACAGCAAAGCATATAAATATTAGTATGAATGTTCCAGAAGACTACAGTATGTCGATGATAATGATAATGAGAAGAAGAAATGATTATTCCGTCATATCGCTTATGCAAATGAGACCAAAGTCGCCAATCAATCTGTCAAAGAATGATTTCGTTGTGTAGAGTTGAGACGGCATGCTACTGTATATCTGAATCTTAATAGTGAAAAATGTGCGAGTTACGTTACAAAGTGCTAGGACCAGTCTTTAACTTTGACGTGCCATTCTGCTCTCTTGCATTTTGTTGAAATGAAATATTGCTCAAGTGAGAGGATAATGATTGGCGAGATTTCATTTCCAAAGTCTTTGTGGTAGATACTATTTATTATGTGTATCATACGCTTACATCTATGGAATGCGTAACTAAAACTAATATGCAATATTACTAATACTTTATCCTTTTCGTCACGTCAACTCAAACTAAAATCCCTATTGGGAATCTATCCGCACTATTAAACTAAACTTTTCAGTGTGTACCATTATCCTTATTATTTCAACATGAAGTATGAATGCTAATGCATTTTTTGTACATTATGTGCATAGTACATTATACAGGCATATTGTTACTAAGATATAATATACTAAGATTCTTTCTATTTAGTAGTTAAGCTTGGATTTGCATCACAATGCATAATATTGAAAAATGATTAGAAATTAACGACAGATCCTTCTGTTTTTTCATTATGTACTACGAAGAATCAAAATTCAAATCGAACAATGAAAAAATGTCGAATTTTGTTAAAGATTAGGCAAAGGTGCATGTCCATTAATTGCCAATCGTAATTTGTGTGTTCTGCTCTGATGTGTGGTCATTTAGCTTCGACAAGATTAGCAGACAACGCGCTGAGTTATTGCTAATGTTTAATTTTGATTAATTGTAGGGTTTACTAGACTTTCGACATCGAATTCTCCTTCATGACTCTGGGTTTGCGCATCCATCAAAATCCAATCACCTATCTATTAAATATGCACAAGGCAAGGGAATTATTTTTTCCTGTCAATATTCCAGCAATGAGATGCAATTTGAGGTTTTCAGTAATTCCATGCACTCTAATGCAATCAAATGGCAAATTAAAGGCTAAACTTTAGAAACTATTCATTACTTAATTCCTCATTCTTCCGGGAGTTGTATATTATGTATGAAACTAATTGGACAGTTTAATATAATTCGGCACTAGGAGATTCTGCATGGGTGAATAAAAAAGCATCAATACTAGCATTTCATTTCTTAGGCCTACCAAACATTTAGACCTCTGGACTTTGCCTCTTAAGTTTGCAACAAATTAATAATCAAAGAATATTTAAGTGTTGTATGCATTCTGGCACATTTTTTGAGGGAACATATTTAACAAAGCGAAAAGATTAGTGTAGTTCTTCCATCCTAATGTGTACATTGTACAAGGACTTTAGTCTTAGTAGTTCCGCATACTCAAAAGCCGATATATATTTTTAATGTAATTGATATTATTTCTGTTAGAACACTTTAACAGATAATTTCTCTGTCATTGTAATATTTCTATTGGCACGCTTTAACAGATTTTGATATGCTCCATTCTGATACAGAATTCCTAAAAATTGTAATAATTGCTGTTGTACAATTGTAAATGCAATAATATCATATAGCACGCACACAAGTTTTGCCCCTTTTTTGACATTCGCCCTTATGGCATTCGGTCGTTTAACCATGAACCCTACTTAGAAGTGTAAGTATTCACAAAATATGCTTAAGTAAACAGGATAAACGCAACTGTGACTGCCAAAAACGTCATTTTCTCACGTAAAAAAATATTTGGCGAATTAAAAGAGATTTGGATTTAGTACAAAGGTTCTCACAATGATTATTTCATTGAACATTCTGTTCCCATCATCTACTAGTTTCTTGCCGCACCTTCAAAAATAGCATACCTTTAGCTCTTATAGGTAGTTAATTGTCATGTACAGTCGAAATGAAATAAACAATGGATTAAGACAGCAAGACAAGACAAGTATCAAGATCAAGGAGAGTCTTTCGATAGAGCAGAATAAAATGAGATCCAGTTATGTATTTACGCTATGTTAGGTTACGTATATGGACAAGGGTGCTAGAAACATTTCATGCATACCTGTTGAAACTATATATTAAGAAAGCATTGCAATTCAGATGTATCTGTAAGTTGCTTGTTAGAGTTTGAGCAGAGAAGTTATTTGATTATGTATCCGTATTTTATATTGAAGTATTCCATCTCGCCTTGAGCAAAAGACCAGTAGCCTAGCCACACCACATACTATACAATACATAAGCACAACTACAGAATGCGGATACCTATACCTACCTAAGCAAAAACTAAGCCTGTGTTCTACCTATTGTACATAAGCCAAATTTTTCGCTTTCCTTCCTTTAGCTTATAAAATATAGTAAATCATTTTGGTAGGAAGAATAATAAGTAAAGTAAAGTGGACATTGACGTTATGTCGGATGATCGTGTATCAGATAGTTACAGAAAAGCTTAGTGAACACTCAATCTTACAGATACTTAATGAGAAAGAAAGGGAAGACCAAGGAATGAGTTTAAATAACATAACATAAGTAAGAACAAAGGAGAGAATCAATAGAAATAATGTTACCAATGGTTATTGACTCGTTCCTTGAGATTCATCTTCTTTTTATTCTTCGTCGTATTTCCTTCCTTACATAGCTACAGCTTGTTCTCTAGTTTTTTCTACTTTCAATTCAACCAATACGATCAATGACAAGTTAACTCAACACTCAACTCAATGAAATGTAATAACTGTTTCGATGAGCATGAGATAACGTTTATTGACTCTTTTTCTCAATACACAATATCTGTACATTTTACATACTAGAAGTAGAAACGTATCCTTGTATGTTATGTGCATATGAATAGCATATATATATGTACAAGTACAAAAGATGAAACACACACAACACGATCATAAGATGATATACTTTCCATTATAATTGGAATAGACAGTCCGATGATATATTTCTTTTAGTTGTTCTTGTTCTAAATAATGTAATTGTATTTTGAATCCATGTATGTACATATTTTATGTGTGTATGAGTATCTACAGCATGGATTGTGCATGAAATACAAAGATGAAGACATCAAAGAGCATCAAAGGAAAAGTAATAGAGAAATTGAGTCATGAATCTCATCATTCACTCCTTTACTCGTTTAGTGGCTAATAACAAAGAAAAATAAGGCAATCTATCAAACTGGAGCAACAGACAGAATCGATTTGTACTTCTAGTTTTATGTTGCACTCAACAGCTAAAGCAATATCATATTTCAATAGAATAACACGGCAATCCATTTAATTTCGCCAATGAAATATCAAATATCAATAAACTAGTGATCTGATGACCTTTCTTTCCTTTGATGAGCCTTGCTGTCCTTCCTATTATCTCCTTCGGTTACAAAGCACAACAGAGAAGATTCTACCTTTTAATTTGCAAAATGAACTGAACTCAAACTCAAAGTACTGCCTTCTTCTACCTACTTCTAAAATTTGACTTCTGATCTGATCTTTTGCTACTGCGTAGGTAGACAGTAGACACTGAGTTAACTTAACGTTTAATATACATACATAAATACAAGAAGACACGTTAGATATTAGATTATATGATTACACACCTACGAAGAATGATGAAGGAGTAAAATAAAAGTTTATATTATTATTCGCAAATTGCGAATCGCAATAAGAAAAGGAGCAGCAGAACAGCAAGTCAAAATCAGCTTTAATCAACTCTAATGTGGATAATATTACCATTGAAATTTGAATTGACGAGTCACGCTATACTCAAACTTGACTCGACATTTGCAAAAACAACTTGAATTGGTTTAGCTAGCTTCCCTTTGACTTGCCTTGCCTTAACTTCAATTTCAATGCGAATTTAACTTGCAATTAGGCTCACTTATACTGAATTGAATTAAATAAAACTGTTACATACTACACTCGACGGGAACAAGACAATAATAATATGCAATGTGCAAATATGAAAATGTGTATATGTCATTGGCAAACTTTTTCGTCAGAGAAAATCTAAAATCATATTTTTAATAGGACTTTTAAAATTAATCTATAGTTTTGCGATTTTATTCTTCTAGCTAGGTCATAATTCCACCTTTGAAAACATATCACTATAATGTAGCACGGAAATAAGCGACTACCTTTTAAATGTCCCAAGGTACTAACTTTTTTTAGAACAAAAGCGACTACCTGGAGAAAATACATTTCCTTGGGCTTTTATTCAGTTTCCCGGAGTTAATTATGCAAATATATTGACTACCTATGGTAAAAAATTTTGCCACAAATATTAGCATTAGGAAAAAACTCAAAATATTCCTAATTCTTGTTTCAAAATATATTAGAGATATACAATTTGGCTAAACTGTCTTGCAGGTCTTCCTGCCTATGACATTTATATTACGCATATAAAAAGGGTTAGCGTCACCTTTTATAATATGTTCTAAAGTAAATGTAATGTAATGTAAGTCTACCTGTTATCCCAAACGTATATTTAAAAAACTTGTATTAGTGGTAATGGCTAGTAGTAGAAGGCAATAAGTACAGCAGATAGTAATGGCAGTAAATAAATACAATGGCAATTGCAGTAGCAGACTCTATAAAGATTTGGTTTGGTCTGATTCTACTAAGCTTAAGCTGCCATTATTATTACCATATTATGCATATAATCCTTACGCATACGTAAGCTGTAAGTGTAGCAGTCAACTAGGAAAACTGCGAAAATTATAGCCAATTTGACTGGAAGGCTTACACTCAGCATAATTTAAAGGATACTGCTAATATAACATGACATTAAGACTAAGTGAACATTAGCATTCTGACAGCATCGAAAGAATTGCAAATCTGATTGCAAATACGTACTTATCAACATTGTATCGGCAGTAAATGGCAGACGTATTAACGGTTATGTGCAGAAGCTCAGCCTGCCAGCCAAATGTTTGCACCCTCTCCATTACCATATTGCTTTGCTGCCGTGTTACATTACATACACATACATTTACATTAGTTACCAAATGTTTACAGTCTCAAACGAACTTGTCTCTCCTCTCCTAGTAATATACAGTAGCAAACCTAGCCACGCCAGTTTACTTCAGTTAAACGCAGTTAGTTGCTTTACAGCCACTTATTCAACTTAAGTAACTAACGATTACTAATTCTACAGCAAAACACAATCTATAAGCACGAAATGGACGTAATACGATATTTATTGTACAAATAATGCACATTGGAGTTAGGTAAACAAATTCTGCCACATGCAGATATCATCTATCTACTTTTATATATTAACATTACCCACATTAGGCAACAATGTCAACAATCCATGAATATTTGAACTAAAAAGATTTTATCCATTTCAACAATATACGCCTTAAATATGTATTGTAAATGTGTACCTATATACTACATGGCACAGTAAGCAATTAAATTAGCAAAAGCCAATCAGTTAAACGTGCATGTCCAAATATCAAGGTATGGTATTGTGTAAATGTGTTGGTACAACTATTATGATGACCTATGGAGGAAAATCTACATAATTTACAATCCGTCGAAGCAACAATATTTTATGTATTTAATATTCAGTATAATTGTGTCAAATCAACCAATATTAATTTCTGAAGTTTTAATTTTGTGGCAAATCGTGCTATTGATTAAGCGTCTCTGGCTACAAGGGCATCAATGTTGATAAAAAGCGTAGAACGAGCCCAATCAAAGCTGAATTTTATTACCCCACTTTTATGCAGTTGAACTTAATCAGTATCAGTTGTGTTAACAGTGCTATAGGAATACTGTATAAAACATTTAAACTGAGATCATAAGATATGTATTTAAGTAAAGAGAACCTTCAGAGCCTGGCTTGACTTTACTTAAATCGTCAAAGGCTCTGCTGTCAAGACTTGTCATTTATATCAGAAGAAGACACGCACAGAGAAACGCGTTTAAAATGCCAAGTGCATGCATGCAGGCAGGTTCTATAATGGAAACAACCTATATCTTTTTAGTTAAACACATTGCTTTAGGCTAATGATCTTCCAGTGAGATACTTATTCACATTTGCTTGCCTTGCCTTGCCTTGCAATACACTGCACTAGGGAAGTTGAAGTTGTAGTTGGAACAAATAGGAGGGCAACATAATTATTCAATTTAGTAAGTAAGCTTTGAAAACTGATTTGAAAGTCAAACTAGAATGATCATGCAAGCTAAAGAGTAAACTAAGGTAATACTCCTACTTACAACTTATATAGTACTAAATAGATAAGTAGATAACTTTAGGTAGCCTAGCGATTACATTATACGATACTACACTACAGATACTACACTGACTACACAGCACGCGTGCATAGCGGTGAATTATGCACTTGATCCTAAACTAAACAGATGAATAATAAATAGAATGCACCGCACATTATTCTCACGCAATCCATACGCACATTACGTTACGTTACCTTTACACACTTCTACTTGACTTTATGCGTTAAAAGGATTGACTTTTACGATGTAAATACATTTCCGGGGTTAAAGGGTCAATCTTGTTAAATCTTGTGATATATGTAAGTAGTTCTCAAAAGGAGCAGGGGGAAGATTGTGTTCCAGATATTTATTTCACTTCATTTGACGCTAACAAATAATCGATTTAACAATACAAAAGTTGTAATATGAATAAAATGGAGTAAGTTGTTGAATATTTTTCATGAAAAATATCTTGCCAAGTCTACTAATCCTAATCCATTATCTGGAAGATTCAAGGGGTATATTATGTGAATATTAATGAAATTACTCTCTTAGAGCTTTATAGCTTTATTAACGATTGCAACATTTTTACAGAAGTTTAGAGAAGATTGGTACCTACAGAAATAGTTAAAACAATTATGAATTTATTTGCTGTAATAGTTTTTGTAGTAAAGTTTTAAGTTTAACATATTGCGTTCTATATTAAATCTCAAATTGAAATATTGCTGTTGTCTATTCTTTAACCTTACTAACCTGCGGTATGCCGAAATTAACGGTATTAATGTACAAAGCGATTAATATTATGTACTAGCACTAACATATCAGAGCATTAGGTTGGTGGTGATGGTGATATTGATACTGTTACTCGCTAAATGTCCGTAAGTCTTGTAAAATCAGCGGAGCATTGCTTTATTGACTTATATTAATGATTCATCTTTTTTTGATTCGTAATGCAATAATAAATGGTAATCTTCAGAAGAGTTAAGTTCAGCTAGCGCATTTCTTAAAAGGTCGATGCATGTATAATGTATTATCCATATGACAAAAGCTACCCACGCCCCATTGCATTGTTTAGCGAATTTTTATGTACAAGTACCAAAGTCAGTCAAAGTGGAGATACTCGATACTCTACGTACAATTACTAGTCTGCAATACAGTATTTTGTTGTCTACTGTTAAGCTATTATGATTTCTTGGGTATGCAGGATATATATTTGAGTTTAGCAGAGATTAATGGAGCTAAAGCTTTTAGCAAGTCTAACAAGACAGAGATATATCAATAAATAGACGTTATAAATATATCTACAAGTCTACAGCATTGAAATAGTTGATAGCATTAAATTGGGTGACGCGACAATTCGCCCGGGCGACAATTCGCCCGATGCGACAATTCGCCCGGGCGACAACTCGCCCGGCGACAATTCGCCCGGCGACAACTCGCCCGGCGACAATTCGCCCGG
>JAQFYC010000131.1:0-82726 GCA_034694165.1 Tomocerus mixtus | reverse complement strand
TATTTTTTCAAAACAAGATAATGGCTGTCGGAACTAAATTAAGTAACGGCCATCCAAAGCTTGTTCAATTGAGAACTGCCTGCCTGTCTAGAAAAAATAACAGGCCTTATAACAATTAACAGAGATAACATTTTTTTGGATACATAGGAAATAATCATGGAACAAATTAAAATATGAATTGGGAATAAAAATTTAATAACAGTTTAAGTATATATACACTTAAGAAAACGGTAAAGAAGTTTTGACATAGTAAACTCATAATCACATCATCTTTATATAATTCTCAGGTTCATTGGTCATTGTTTCGCATTAATGTACATAGTGATGGTATGTAGTACGTAACGTAACTTATACTTAAATTCATAATACTTTTTTGGTATACCTATGTACCTAACACAAGACAAGTACAAGTATTGGAGACTAAGGGAATGCATGGTTGTCTTATGCAATGTGTACGTGTCAGAGTCAGTCTATTAGTTTACACTGTGATAGCCAAACTGAACTTGACATTTGTCTGTTAGTACTTTATACAATACCAATGCCAGGATGAACAAGACAAGTAGGGATCCAAAAAGAAGTGCCATCATTTCTACAAGTCTTTTTCCCATATCCTTGAAAAGATCGCAGTCATCTTCTTTGCTGAAAGGTGTTTCCTTATCAAATGAATGGAATGCTTGAAACTGTAGGTCAGAAAAGTATATGGAAAAGGTGTTTTGAACAGACGATTCTGCTAGACATTTGTAAGAGTGGTCCAACGAAGTTTCAAATTCATTTAGATAATCAATGTGGTGGTTTCCTGTGAAAACGTACATATAAATATCATAAATGAGTAGTTAGGGATTAAATACAGTAATTAAATTCATCTTTGTTACCTTTCTCGATACCTTTCCCACCCCACTCAATAGTTGACGCATTAAACACATATTTTGTTTCTTCTTTTTCAAAATACAAAGATAGATGTAAATCAATTGAATTATTTGTTTGTGACTGCCAATGCAATTCTATGAACTGGTGATATTCATCACAAGAACCGTCTTGTACTGCTGCCACTGCTGTAATTGGAACATCTTCCTTCCAAGAAGTTTCATTAATCCCGAATTTAATACGTAAAGCTCCATGTAACTTGATACAAGTAATATTTTTAGAATCAACTCCATACCAATTTTGTACATTTTTGGGGTAAGGGCTATGTTCTTCATTTACTCCTGAATCTGAAGATGACAACGTTCTCGACACTGTGGAAGGAAATACAGATTTTATTTGGGAAATTAAAAGAACATAAGCCAATATTTCGGCAGTTCTTCTATCTAAAAGTATTTCTTTCATTTTTAATATTGCTATCGAATTGACGACACCACAAGTTATAAATCGTTACGATGTAAGTAAGTATGCGAAGAAATAATATCCTCTATAAACAAAAACAATGCGGACATAAAAAAGTAGTTCGATCGTGTTGGCAAATTTCCAAGTAATAATATTTCCAATAAAAATATTGACAATGAATGTTACTCGGCTGTGGTAAACGTCGCAATTCAATTGACTGCTGAGAATAATAATTGCGCTTACACTTGCAGATAATACGTACCTAAATAGAGATAAGATAGATAATCTTACCTATCCATGTGTAATATTTCACCTAACTATATTTTCATTTACAATACAACAGAAAATTCCGTTTAGACCTTTTATAATGTAGTCATTCCATTACACATGCACGGTCATGTTCATCCTATTTTCAGAGGCAGGAGAACGGAAGATGTACTCATTTGAACCATTATTCTGTACACGCAGCAATAAGCTATTATATTGCACATATTATATGGATACTAAGGGTCATTCATGTATTATTGTTAGGTATGTATAAAATCATTACCTACTTATGTCTGTTTAGGAATCTCTATTATCAGCAAATACAATAATATAAAATAGGAAATCCCCAGATTTTATACTACTTACTATACAAAGTATGTAAGATATGTATATGTAACTGTAGGTAGGGAGGATAATTACGTAATTATAATTTTACTATCGTTAGCAGATATGTAGGTGTAAGTAGATATATGCGCAATTGCAAATTACTTGTAAGATAGTTTCGAGCAATATTTAATACATTTTGCGCTTGATGACTTGTTAATTATAAGTGTACTGCATATTATGCAACTAAATATAGGTACCAATATTTAAGGTATCTATACTATCTACAGAATTTGTCACAGTTCATTTCATTTACAAAATATCTAGACCTCATAAAATTAAATCCGAAATTGATATGCGAGCCCTACGGCGAGGCAATTTGTATTATAACTGGTATATATGTACTATGTAACTTAAATGAGAGTACAACTAAAGCTACGACATGGTATTACCTAATTGTTGCATAATACATAATATTGTACTTACCGTAACTTAGCACTTTGCAAATGATGATCACAAGACAATATCTCATTTACTTACTATGCATTTCCTTGTGTTATTTGCTGTTGATGATTAGGTGTTCACAAACACAAACATAATAATATATTTATATATATTACAAGTATCCACCAATATATTCAGAGAGATCAACATTATTATAGTTTGTATACAGGTGCCTACTGCCAAGTATGTATTTAGTATATGGTAGTGCATATAGAAACACTAATGTTTATATTATTTCGTTGTTAATTACTTTATGTATATAAACAAAATGACATAGGTACCTAGTACCTAGGCGTAGGCGTAGCTGTACAGACGTTTCTCAGTTTTGCAATTGCAATGATCACTGTAATTAGTCGCTGATACACGACTTTCTCGTTAATCCCAAAATGTTAATGCTGCCTGAATCTTATTTCGACGATAAATATTGGCACATTGGCACATCTTTGGCAAGGGCGAGACTGGCACTTGAGTATAGCATGCATATGTATTTTATGCATCTATCTAGGTAAGTATGTGTTTATTACTATGTCCTATAGCTATATTTGTGCACACAATATTGAGACGAGCTAGCAAATGTTCTAAAAATCATTAAACTTGATACACAGATTCGAGTAGGTATACTATTGTGATACAAATAAACAGTATAAATATTTGCCTGAAGCTCCTTACATATTTAACATTTATATTACCCCCGATATTGCAATGGTCGAGGGATTTATGTAATGGGATACATGCACATGGACGTTGGCAATAAATATTATTGATTCACTGGAATTGGTTTCTGTCTATATCTATATTTTCTTAAGTAATTTAGTATTTCAAGATTAGTAAGGGAATTGCATTATCGGCTGCTTTCACTAATCGTATTTAAATGAGCTTTTTAGATTTTACATATTTTTATGTAGCATAAAATACTCAATTACCTAATTACAATTAATTCTAATACATACTGTCTTCATTTTTCTTCCAAGACTTAACATTTCAAGATTTTACAAAGTTAATCGTTATCGTGAGGTAACAAATAGATTTCTAAATATATGAGGGCCATCATACGAATGTACCAATTTTCCATTAGGTACCAAATCACTACCACCCACGCTAAACACTCTATTCTTAACATATTGAAGACTTTCCACTTATTAGATCAATTTAAGCCTTTTAATGACCAAGACAATGTGATTCAATTCAGTGTTGCGGTTTGAATGAAAAAGAGTTGTATTGAGTTTAAATATTGTATTGTATTAGTTTAGTATTTATAATATGGTAAGTATATATAAGTATATAATATATTTAGTGTGCAGTATATACTGTAAATTTTTTTCGAAAACAACAATTTGTAAAAACATTCCTTGTTTCTGCTTTTGTTAGTGTAAATATGAACTTAGAACTTATTTCAAAACCCTTGCACTGAGAAAACAATAAATAGATAGTATGTAGAAAAGAGATCTTTGCAATGCAAGTATAAATACAGATAAATGTGAAGATGGGCACTAAATAATATTGGTACACTACTATACTGTATGTAGTTAGGTTATCAAATAGTTTACTATGTGAAGGTTTTTTATTAAATGAACATTTGTCTACTACGAACAAGGACTGAATTTGTCCTACCAATAATTTAATATGTTTTCATGTCTAATGAAAGGAAAGCAATGCTAAGTAATCTATCAAGACTTATTTATAGGAAAAAATGTGTCGAAATCTCGAAATATGTAATACAATTTAAGCTCTTTGAATAAGCCAGAATATGAATAGATGATGTGTCACAGATTTGTATCTCAACAAGTATCTCCTATATTATTATTTTGTAGTAAAGGTACTATTTATGATGTTTTTGGTATAATCTTTGATACCAGCAGTTTTCTTGTCTATTTGGTAAGTAAATAATGACGCAAATGCGTTTGCTAAATATACCCGCTTGTTGTTTCCAAGAAATTTTGGATTACTAGCTGGATATTATTGCGACAGATCCGTGGGAGTAAGCAAAGGGATAGCATCTCGTATCAAAGAACTACTTATACTTAATGTACAGTTGTGTAATGATTTACACAATATACTATTATGTATCTATGTCTCCGGGATTCGACATATCCATTTCACTAATCAAAGGCTTGTTGCATAAATGAAATATAATAAATATTATTACCTTGCTATTTTCTCTGGATAATACTCAGAATGTCACCTACGAATTAGTATGAGATTGCTGCACTATCCTTGTTATCATCACACAACTCGTCATCTGTTAAAGTATTTAATATGCACTAACCTATGTCTGTAGGTAATGTAATATATGTGCATTAGTATAATACGTGAATTATTCTATTCCTTCCATAAGTACTAATAACTGTTTCACGATTTTGTCTCGCTAGAAATAAATTCAGCATGTAGCACCAACCACCTTTGTAATTTCATCTTTATTCATACAAAGAAGAAAGTACATGATCTATTTCTCTAGGCTTTTTCACAGATGTAATCCAAAGTAATGAGAAATGCAATAATAATAAGTTACATAAAAGTCAAGAAATAACATTTACACAGAAATGTAGAAAATGAAGAACGAAAAATGAGAGTCTATACAAAAAGAAGATTTCCAAACATAGTCGTCAATTAATTTGAAAGTGCATGAGTTCAATCCGATGGATAAAGTACTTTTGCAGACCGATATGCTTAGATTTCAGTTTTCGGATAGGTAATGTATTTATTTAGCATAACCGAACTTATAAAATTTACAATTGCAACAATTATTCGTAAAAAAATGATATAATCTGTAAATCTGTACTGTACATTACATAAACTATTATGTATTATATTGCTAAGTATCATATATTTTGAATCTTGATATATACCTACATACTAAGCAGGTATTGAGTAATAATTAGGTAGAGGTATCTTATACATATTTAATATCTATTTTTCATGTAATGCTAGTAACTCAGAATAGTCTGACTGAAATCACTACATGCACTGTGCTCCAAGTACATAGTATTTACTATTATATTTACTGTTTACATTCATACTGTAGTATAGATACTTAGTTTTAAGTTTTAATTGCTTCTCAACACCTTTATTTGCATAAACAATTAGACTAACATCATCTTTATTCGTGATGATATGAAAACTGTACAACAAAGACTATTTTTTATACTAATTTTTGAATGAATGAGTTAGTTAACCTCAATTCGCTAGGATAATGTTGTAACCGTATCTAAAATTTCGTAGGTCCGCAGGGTTGGGTGGAGGAATATGAAATCCATCGTAATAATATGAGAGTACATTTTGATTTGACAGTGATTGAATACCCCCTGGGGGTCTAGTGATGCTGTTTTGGAAAACAGGGAAAGGCTTTGCATAACTCTCTTTGCGCACAACATCAGCCTTGAACCCAGATTCATCAGCGACATACGTAACAGTTCTCAATGCACCATCAGGCTCTACAACAGAGTACTTCCCTTTGACAGAATCTCCATCTCTTTGTTCTTCGTGGGATTTCTCATCTAATGTAATCTCATCTTTAATAGAATAAGAGAACTCAGATTTATTTCCGGTGCTGGTATAACTAAGCTCACTTTTGCTGGTACCATTTGAGTTGTCACTTTGAACTGTTGAGGATAATGTTGGAGGAACTGTGGTATTAATATCGGTCGTGCTGTCGCTGTCGCTCTCCAATTTTTTCGGGGCAAATGATCCATCGTTTTGTTTTTCAATGATATTGGCTTTTTTGGATTGAAGTGGAGAAAACGTTTCCGTCTCCAAGTTAGGTTCTTCATCTTCATTATCTCTGTTTGTTTGGGTCGTGGGCTCGGAATGCTCAGATTCGGGTTCTGTATGATCCATAGGCAAATCTGTGATGTCATCAGCTTTTTCGGAATCATTTCCAACAGTTTTACTAGTTGTCTTTGAAATATCTTCTACCGATTTGGGCTCTTCCTCATTATCATTTTTATTTTTGTTTAGGTTTGTTAAAATATCATTATCTTGACTATTAAAGTTGAGACCAATCTTTTGCAAATGGGGAATAGCAAGAGGACTTTTGCCGAAAGTGGTGAATCCATAACTAAAAGTTAGAGGAGAGGATAAATGGCCATAGAAAAATCCAGCAGTTGGGGTTGGAATCTCTGATAATGTATCAGCTCCATTTTCCTTTCCTGTAGGAGTCTCTGAAGATTTTTGTGTTTCTAAAGGCAAAGTTGTAGTAACGGTTGTACTCGGACTAGTCATTGTAGTTGTTGTAGTAAGTGATGACTCTGCTGCTTTATCATCTCCATTTGGAATACTTGTTGTTACATTGACTTTTCTCAGAATTGGCAATGGAATTAAATTCAATCGAGGTGTTAATGAAATTCCAAGAGGGACGGCCGGGACGGGGACAATTAAATTGTTTTTCAGGAACCCCAAATTGGTTGTGCTCTTCGCTTTGAGAATATTATGGTGGTTACCAACTTCTGAAAAACTGTAGCTAAACCCCCAAGGGTACGTTTGCTGAGTGAAAAAGGTTCTTGGCGAAGGAATTATTGTTGCTGGAAAGGCAAATTGTCCCTCTGTGACCTCCAATTTTGTCGTAATTACCACAAGGGAGAATGAGAAGAAGTAGGAAAGTGCTGATGTACTGGAAATCATTTTCTACAAATGAAAAATAACGCTTTTAGGCTTAATTTTTATACAAAAAGGAAGCATTTTTTGTATATAGTATTTAGGTAAATGATTGAAAAGAACTTACTTCGGTGGACTTCTCGAATTCCGGACAATGATAATCTAGCCCTAAGTTTATACAAGGTCTATGAAACAATATTATGATCCCGGATTTTCTTTAAGAACTTTATTGAATTCTCATGTCACATCTAACCTATAAACTTTACAGTAAGTCTGTAGACTTGTTATAATTGGTACAATTATTTCCAGACTGAAGCCACTGTGCCTGCTTAGTGGGATATATTTATAGAAACTTCATTTCAGAATCTGAAAGTATATTTTCTGAGACGGGTGCACTTAAAGCATGCGAGGAGAGTCAAACAACTGGCAAGACTGACATGAAATTATCAGTTTATATGAAGCGTCAAGGTTTTTTTTGAGAAGCTTAAGGTCCTCCCTTTGCTTACATCAATCTATATCAACTAAAGGCATTCATTTTTATGTAACAATCAAGAAGTGTGCTTTGAAAATAAAAAATAACTTTAAACAATACAGTACTTCACACACCCACTTTGGTATTTCTGAGTCAACACACACATGAACAATGTAATTTATACTTCCTTCGATCATTTTGATTTGATCCAAATACATGACACCTATGGAGTACATACATAATACATGCATTTACATAGACTATACATAATGCTACGACATGATACCTTTAAGTTATCTTTTAATAAAAAATTGAGCTACACGGGGATACTCTGTGTGAGTCCATTACAGGCATAATGATCGATGTTACGAGATTGCATAGTTAGGTGCTAATGTACAATACACATCTTGTTCAATGGGCTGCAAGAAATATTAAATACCAATATGTAGGTGTAAAAACTGTTTGGTGAATACATACATATAGATATACAATAGGTACCATGTATTACGCTATTAGTACCTATTTAGCATTAATTTTCGCTGTAAGCGTTCCAATTTCCATCTTCAATTCAACTTCAGATACGCAATACATCCCTCTAGCAGAGTTGTAATTTTCATATTTACTTTATTTAATGTAAATCATATCGTTCCCATATTATTATGCTAACCTATGCCAATACATAGTAATTTATTTAACTTTTGTGGCAATGTGCCCATAAACTTCACAATTAAATATTATGAGGTATTAGTTATCATAATGACTTTGAAATTCCTTTGGAAGCTATATCGTGTGCAGCTAAGTAAGCTTACGGATAAATTACACTACTATAATAATATTCACTAGCTAACAATGAAACTAGCAATAATATCTGCAGAAGCCATGCAGTTGTTGCATGTATCTGTTTCATTATTTTTTATGATTTACACCAATTAGTACAGCACCTATTCGTATAGTAACAAATAAAAATATGTTCTGAAAAATGTCACATGAAACATGAAACAAAAAATGCAATGATAAAATCTAATAGATGCAATTTCCCATTATATACTTATTATGTCGTACAAAACATTGAAACACATTGTCATCTTCCCGTATTACTTGAAATTGCTGGCACGATCTCCTTTATGAATATTTTAATATTTTTTCAGCTACTGCACAAAGTAGACAGTGCATGCCTTGCATTATATGCCTATTTTTACTTAATTGGAAAGAATTTTTGCTGCAACTCTCCTGAATGAGACATTTATTTAGATTATAGTGGACAAGTATTTATTCATGTACATACATAAGTAGCAATCAGTTATCATCCCAGATATGTTTAGCAAGACTACTAGTTACTTGGATATGTTTACAATTTCACATTTTATTGTACACTTTACACTTTTGCCCTGTCACTTGAGTCTGAAATCTGAATCCTTGAAAAATATAATAAATATGATAGGCATTCATAATTCGTATAACGCTTGTTGTCCGCATAAGTTACTAAGTACGTGTAAGTAAATGTAATACGCATACAAAACCCTCTACATTTGTACATGCTTACATAAGTACGTAAATGAATGTTTGCGTATTTAAATAAAATATAATATTTGATCCAGAAAGGCTCTGAATAAATATCTACTGCTGGGTGCAAAAGTAGCCTCTAAATACTATTTGTCCGTATTTAAGCCATTACTTCACTTGGAACTGTTGGTTAACTTACATACATGTAGCACGTACCAAAATAAATAGTTAATGTGGTGTCATGTAAAGCCTGCAAACTACATGCAGTTTAGTTTAGTCAAATGTGTGTAATCATACGCCTAAATATGTAAAAATGACTTGTGAGGCAAGGCAGAGCTTTCAATTTCAATATCAATGTCCTTATTTTATGTACTTTACATCGGATTCTATCCACATAACATTATTGGCTGTGAATTCTTCCACTATCATTTTTTACCTTACTTTGTGGTGTGGTCAGCTACAAAGTTGGAATCCTGCTTGCCTTCAAGCGTCAAAATAATTCATACGACATACATTGCTGCTTAGACATTTTTGACATGCTAGTAAATGCATTCCGTGAACATGGACTCATAAGTGCAGCACATGTGTAATATTATTTGCTAAAAGATTATGCATTCTGTCATACATCAACTTTCGTAGACTATTTTTTCGTTAATTTAGTAGCATTTATGAATATTTGCTACTAATATCAATAAACATCGTCTGTTACACATCGCATTGACTTTATATTTGCTACTTTTTGGACTCATGTTTCTTATCTAATAAGTACTATTACATTGCAACAAAGGTCTTTTACTGTTAAGTTATCACAAACGAAACAATACTATATTGTCAATAGACGATAAGAATCAAAGATATAAAAGGTCTCATTTCATAGTTTATCTGTATAGTCTTTACTGTTTGTTTAGTGGATAGAGGACATAATAATATAGGTTAGATAGATGCATATTAACTGGCTTCATTTGCAAAATTATATTTTTAGCCGCACTTACCTAATAGTATTTTAGTATTTCTTAATGTTCTTTTAGCTTTAATGAAAATAGGAAGTGAATTTTATATTTCTTTTTTTATATAACTTGATCTTGGTAGATCGGACGAACTTGGCTGAATATGGGGCTACAACATTTTTCGTGTATACATCTACAAATCTACATCGTATGAGCTTATTAGCAGTAAGTATGTAGGGTTTTAATGTGGTTTGTTGTCCTATCCTTTGCAATCCCAATTTTTATCCTACTTGTCTACTGTATTTCAGGGTTAAAAAATATTGCGATACTGCTATGTACATATTACATCCCACGATCCCACCTTACACTTCAACTTTTTGATGACATGACCTACACTTTACTTGAAGTTACCTAGTACTATTAGGTAGGAGACAATGAACGCTTCCTATTAAATTGTCACAACTACAATTTCAAAGCATCACATAATGCAAATCAATCGCTTGAGTTTGGTGTTTGCATTATGATTCATACAGATTCATATTTTTATATTACTAATTGCATGTATAAGTAAATAATATTTAAAGCATCTATTTGGTTGACAGTATATTTGCAGAAAACGTATATATACACGTGAATTTGAATACAATAATATAATTTGCCAAAATTCTGTAAATAGTACTTACTAGCACATTGTACGGCTGATTAAACTAAACTCTTAACTAATGAATTATTGAGCCTAATGCAATACAATTTTTGTGAAAGAAATTATATTCTGAACAAATAAAATAACAAAAAAATAGTACAAACATATTCAACGGGTTTCACAAAACCGTATGTCGATGTATACATAATGACAACAATTAATTACATTATAACAATATAAACATGCGTATATGGTAGTGCCAGAATTACATGATCTGACATCGAAATCGCAGCTAATCTTGGGGCACACAATAGATTCCATGCAAGACACTATCACATGCAATATAACTAACAATCTCTCTAGAATTGAAAATGTCTATTCATTTTAATACATTATACACATACATTACATATTATTATCTATATTACAAATTGCTTTTGTCATTCTGTTATGCCGGAGTAATACATCATTTCTTACTTGCTTCGAGAACCACCTTGACAAGGAAATAATATTCACTGGTATCCTGTTTCAGCTTAGCTTCACATAAATGTCCCAATTCCCCAATGGACAAATTGACACAATTTTGTTCTGCAATAATACTCGATGCCGATTTCTGGCGATTAGGCAAAGCAAGATGCTCGAACAAAAGTCGTTTCACCTGACGATAAATTAAAATTACTACTCATTATTATATAAACGACTACTACACATATACATACATACTAGAGAATAATTAAGAAAGAATGCCCGAATGATATTTACTTATAAATTACAAATATTTAAAAATTATTAATTTGAATTGAATTGAATTAATACAAGAGAGGGTCTTACCGTGACCGTGGATGATCTGTCTGCTTTAAATTTTAGTATTTCTAAGCTGTAGTGAATGCCCGTTCTGTCAACATCGCTGGTAAATGACAGCCACATAAAGAAAGTAGCAGCTTTTTGATAGACTGACAGAGTAAGGTGTTTTCCGAAAACATGAATAAAAGCCGGTACGGTATCCTGTTCTATATGAAATCACACACAATTATATTTTTATACACAAATATGTTGCATTAGATAGAATATAAAAATGAGCTTTACAAAGTACATTGTAAAGTTTAAGTTTAAGTATAAGTTAATGTATTTACATTCATCTGATAACCATCTAACCACAAATAAAACAAATAAACCTGCAAAATTCTAAATTACTTGTGAAGAGCAACGGGAAACATTTCTTATCGTAAGTAACTCGCATAACCGCTGAAACGTCATTTACTCGCCTGTCAGTGCAAAAATATTTTTAAATTAAAACCCATTAAACAGATGTTGTTAACAAATGTATTTAATAATAACTATCAGAAACTCATTTAACCAATATCCAGTCCAATACTACAAGTGAACTTACCTAAAGATGCATCGTTTTTCGTGCTTTTTAATGTTGACTGCATTAATTATTGCGGTGCAACCAATTCTACTATGAATACACGGAATTTTCTGCTTATTATAAATCTTTGTGTATTTTTCCATATCCCACACGTGAACAACATTTTGGTTACAACAGACGTCACCTTCTGGTCCCATTATTTCAAGAGGACAAACTGGAACTTTTGCATTACACTTCGTACACATCCAATGACCAAATAAACAATGTTTGGGAAGCGGGGGAGGAATGCCGCTACATAAGCTGCATTTCATATTTCTTGCGACGGTTCTTTTCTCTTCCACAGATAAAGGGGTCAATGGCGATTTTGTGTGCCTAAAATTAATCATATGATATCTATGAAATATAAACTGTAAATTATTAATTGAGTGACGCTATGTTGTATGTATGTCATAAAAAAGTGGCAATGATGTATATCACAAAATAACGGCAATGCGGCCCCTCCCCCTCATACACCTTACCCCACTGAATATATTTATATACATTAAAAAGTACAATTCATACAATAAGGAAAATATTATAATATATCAAATAAATCCATTGAGTACTTGACTCACTTACAGTATCGTCATTATACTTTCATTAGTATTTTTTTCTTTATAAATCGGAACAGAAATATTCTGTGACTCTGTATCCATTATCAATTATAATTATCGACCAGTTTCGCGAGCTCTTGCATCGATTGTTGATCAAGTCCGTCCCGTATCAACTACCGCTTTCATCAGCAGAACCGCAGATAACCTTTGGGGCTGGGGTATTCAACAACTTGTTCTTGTGACCAGCAATATTTTGTGAACCAAATATTTGTCTGCAAATACTTTTGGAATGGGACGAATCAAAGCACTGCAGTGTCATGCCATGAAATTGCCAAAAGATTATCTATGAAAAACGAATAAACAATAAATTATTTAATCCTGAATCCTGATCTGATTAGGTAAAGTTTTGTTAGATGATCCAACACCTTATCAGATACAGACATACAGATGTATCAAGGTAAACTTAACTATATAGTTAACAGAAATACAATCTGAAAGGTTGTATTGTATTAAGTTTAAGTGATGTTACTTACTTACTACAATAACTTTTTCGGAATGCATGCTTGGATTGTACATAGAATTGAACAAAATACTGTCTTGTTTTTCTTGTAATTGTGAGCGCGTACCGCTTGAACCCAAGATCCGCTTCCTTCATTTTCATTTCTAATCGTAATCTATGTAATGCTACAATGCTACTACAACAACACAAGTCGTAAACCAGAAATAACGAAATAAGTCGAAGGCTTATTAGCGTATTTGGATTCGGGTAACTTTTTGGACTTGAAATGGGACTATGTACCCAAATCAAAATAAAATAAAGCACTGAGCCTGGACACTGAAATGGGGGCCGATTAATTGTTACTTTATTATTATTACTGCACGGATATGTGTAGGTAAGTAAATACATTTTTTAAATATACAGTAAACACAAATCAACGTCAACTTTGTATTTGCTAACTTATCTAGGCCAACTTGTCAAAAGTTTGCAAGTTAAATAAAACATATAAAGATAAGAAATAATAATTTATTTTCTCTTTTGGTCAATTTTAGGTATAAATCATAAGTCAAGTCGTTTAGAGTTCTACATTGTCAATTGACAGTTGTACATGTACCAGAATAACACTCGACGAAATACAACAGAAATACAGTGGGGGTCCGGTCGGGGGTCAGGGGTAGTAGAATTATCTACACAGACAACGGAAGATATTCAACATAATAAATATTGAAAAACTTAAATAATGTACAACAATTGGAATCAGTGGGGCACCGGCGGAGGTTACAATAATTCTCAGGTGAAATAACAGTTGTTGTGTCTTGTTCTTATTAAGTGATAAAATGTTCTAATTTCGAAGTTTTTTATTAAATAGTAACGTAAACAATAGGGCAGTAATGTATGTAAGCCGGTTACACGATTAATTATATATTAAATGATTTTAGGGTCAACAACAACCACCACCTCCTCCCCCACCAAGTCAGCCAGCAAGTATTGGAATGCGTCCTGAAATAATGAATCAAGGAAATCAAATGTCGATGCAACAGCAACAGCAACCTAATGTAAGCCTTCTTGGCGGTATGACTGGAGGTACATGGATGGGCTACGGAATGCAGAATTTGCAGAATATGATGGGGATGGGAGCAATGGGGAACAATATGTATGGAATGGGAATGGGTGTCAATTCGATGGGTATGGATGTTACAAATACAGCAATGCTGAACAACTGGACTTCCAATTCAAACAATATGAACAATTCGATGGGTATGGGGATGCCGGGTATGATGAATTCATATGGACATCAAACTGGCCAAATGAGCCAGCAGCAATTTCAACAAGCGCATACCAATACCATAGGCTACCAAACAACAGGTTACAACAGTAATGTGCAACCTCCATTGCCACCTGGTCCGCCTCCCGAAGATATTCCAAAAGTTACTGGCTTGCGGCAGCTTTTTAATAATCCAGATCCTCTACAACAAAGATTACTTATGAATCATGCCAGCGGTTATAATTTACCGTCAAACACTGAAGACAAAATGAATTTTTCTCTGAATAAAGATATTCATGTTAATGTCAGCAAACCCGATGAAAACAAAACAACTATGGACGATTTCCCAAAAGTTCCTACCGAAGGTGATAACAAATTGATAAACATTGGCAACGAAATCAGTAAGGATTCTCCCAAAGAGCTCACTCACCAAGAAAAGCCAAGTAGTGACAAAATTACAACAAGTTTCGAAGTGGAGAGGAAGTCCTTCCAGTTTGAAGCAATGCTGAAAACACGTAATTCGCCGTATCAGGATCAGAATACTGAAAGTAGTGCTGCTGTGAGCAAATCAGGTGAAATAGGTCATTTTTCCAGCTCCACAATACTGGAAACACAAAGTGAAGCTAATAAGCCACCAATGCTGGAAAAAGACAAGCCAAAATCAGAAGTTCGGGAAGAGAATGTTTCAAATGTGAAGTTGATTGAAGCTAGTGAAGATACCCCAGTTGCGGTTGCAGAGAAGAAAGAGGAACCAAATGAAAAAAAGAAGGTTGAAGAATCAGAAAGTTCCACAGTTGAGACTAAGGCCATAATTCCTCTTGATGTTGAGGACAGTGACAGTTATGACAGGGAGACGTTGAAAGCTTTTGACAAAAAATTTCGTGATTGGGAAAAGCAGTTTGAAGACTGGAAGGCAAGTAATAAAAATCACCCCGACCGAAGAGCGTATGACAAGTATATGAGTCAGTGGGACCTTTGGAGGAGACAGTTAGTTGACCAACGTCGCTTCATTCTGGACAGCATGAACAAATCGATGTTAGCCAAGACAGAATCAAAAATAGGTATGACTGCTATGTCTCACGGTAATATTAAAATGGCCCCCGAAAATCAATCAGAAATGGCCAATAAAAACTTCGATACGCAAGATGTTGGAGGCAGAAATGATGAGCCACAGAGAAGAGAATTTCGGTCTCGCTTTAGTGATCGGGATGAAGGCAAGCTATGCATCATTTTTAAATATAAAATCGGTATGTAATTGACTGATTGAATTTTCATTAATCATTACAATAATTTTAATATTTAGGGAGATCTGATTCAAGTAATAGAGGTGCACCTCCACCACCACCACCTTTAATGACCGAAAAGAAAAATATGAGCCAATCGCAGCCTCCATCAATTACTAGAATGCTGGAGGAACAAAGAAAAGAAGCGTTAAAAGGTCTTCAAGGTCAAAATTATCAAATGGGAAGAAACGCAAATAATTCGAATAATAATGACAGGTATGACAATAGACCTTCAAACCAATTCAATGCAAATAAAGTCTTGGCGGACGAAAGGTCACAAGGATTGGACATGAAGAATGACTCGGAAGGGAAAACACCTTTCGGTAGTAACAATAGTAATAAATCCGGCATTCCCTCTCTGTTTCCCAGCGCTAAGTCTATTGAAGAAGCTAAAACCATTATTGACAAAGAAAGAAATGAATGGTCAAAAGGAGTCGGCAGCAAAAATAACTCGGAAGACCAACGTTTCAATAATAAGACTGGCATTCCATCGCTTCTTGACGGTATCAAATCAACGGAGCAAGCAAAATCTCAGGAAGAAAGAAATGAGTGGTTGAAAGGATTTGAAAGCAAAAGCAATCCTGATGATAAAGCTTTAAGTGATAATAAGCCTAAAATTCCATCACTTTTTTCCAGTGTGAAATCTATGGAACAAGCATTTCCGTTTTTTGGTGAAGATTCTAAGCAAGATGATCAGGCATGGAATAAGGGTCAAATTGCAAATAAGGCAGATAAAAACATTACACTTGAAAGAGGTGAAAGGGACACAACGTTTCCAAAGGGCGGCCGTGGTTCGCCATTCGATAAGAAGGCACCCAATCCTCCTCAATTTCAGAGGGAGAAATCCGTTGAAAAACTGGTACCAGATTTCAAAAACCTGACAAACAGAAATGTAGATATAGAATCCTTACCCCCGAGCCAGAGACCCATTGAAAAAATTGCGAGAGATGTGAGTATTAGTATTTTAATAGGTAAATATGTTGCTATAATATTATTTTAGCTAAAATAGAATTTAATATTTAGCTTTTTCTGTTTTCAGCCCTTCAATATGAATTCAGATAACGGTCAATCCTCCGGTGGCGGCAATTCGATGCAAAACAGGCGACCTAATCCCCAGCAGGATATTGAGCGTTTTGGGTCCACTGGTAACAATAGCGCACCACCTGGTGACAACAGGCGACCTACTCCCCAGCAGGATACTGAGCGTTTTGGGTCCACTGGTAACAATAGTGCACCACCTGGTGACAAATCAATTGGACCAGAAAAGAAGGAAAAGGAGGATAGTAACCCATTTGACTTGCCGCCACCTCGCCCTCGACTTCAAAACGTGAATCCATTTGATATGCCCAACAATCAAGGCCCTTCTCAAAATAGAAATCCATTTGATAACTCAAGTCTTCCGGATAGAGGTTTGTTTGGAAAACCAGGGCATCCACAATTTGATATGCGAAGTGTAGGTGGACCGCAAGATAAAAATCCTTTTGATATCCAGAATATGAATCCTTTCGATATTGGCAGCCATCAAGATCGAAACCCATTTGAGATTAACAATTCTCAAATGAGGAATCCCTTTGATATAGCCCCTCAAGTTAACCCGTTTGATATCCCCAAACCTAAACCTTTTCAAGACTGCAATCCTTTCGAAATGGCGCTACAACAAAAGAATTCTTTTGATGTTGGTATTCCCCCGTCAGCTGGGCTTCCATTTCGACAACAACCAAGACAACAACAAAGGGAATTTGTGGATGATGTAAACCCTTTTGACATGTCTAATAATAATCGTAACCCATTTGAGTGCAACACTGGGGGCAGTCAACTTCCGTCACGAGGAATAAATTTTGAAGATGATTATTCAAAAGAAGAAAGTAAGTTGCGAGACACCGATAATAACGATGAAAATGAAGGAGACGATGACGATATAAGCAATTACTACCGTCGAGAAAGAAGTGAAGTTACCGAAGAATATCCTGATGATATGGCTGCACCAGAGGAGGTAGAAGCTGAAGTTATTGATTATGAACATGGAGGTGTCGACGATCTAGATCCGCCACGAGGAGAAAATATATTTGATGATCCGGTGGAAGATAACCAGGAGATTGAAGAAGATTTTGAAGATGATGTTCCCAGTGACGTTGTCACTATAGATTATGGACATGGAACAGCGTCTGCAATTCCTCCCGGTATGAATGAAAATATTCCTGACGATCTCGCTCATGGTCATGGTAAGTGATATTTTGCTTGTATTCTTAGTTGTTGTATGTATGTTGTGTTATGGAGTTTAGAATTATTTTATTAATATTCTTAAAAGTACTACCTATTTAAGACGACTAGGGATTCTGTTCTATGTAATGTGTAATGTATGTAATGTTTAATTTTGTGTTCCCGTCATTTACTTCCTTAGATAACTATTATGGGGAGGAACACGAAGAAAACTTAGAATATTACGACGAAGATTATGGTATGTATCCGTACCCTCCACCACACTTTAGAGGGAGAGGATTTCCTTTTATGAGAGGAAGAGGAGGGCCACGTGGGAGATTTCCATTTTATCACGGCGACCCAAATCATCCAATGAATTTTATGAGACCTAGATTTCCTCCTCCAGGGGGAGGATTTAGATTCGGGCCACCAGGCTTTCGTGGTAGAATGATGGCCCCTCCAGGGATGAGACCTGATTTTATGCAACGCTTTGGAGGACGACCTCCCTTAAGAGGCGGACGGGGAGGAGCCCTACTTCCCGAACCCATGCATCAATCCGCCACCGAGATTAATCAAGTTCGGAGATCAGGACCTCAGGTGGAAGGGTCTCCTGAAGTAGTAGAAATAGCATCTTCTCCAGAATTTGAATCCGGAAATAATCGAGACGCACAAGGAAAGAAAGTGGCTCCGAGAAACGAGGATTTTAGGGATAGGACGCACGAAAGAGATCGAGATGGAAGGGAGCGTGTTAAGCGGAATCGTGATAGTAGCGAGGGCCCTGGTAGCAGAGAAAGGGACCGGTCTCGTGACCGTGGCCGAGATAGATCTCGTGATCTTGATAAAGACAAATCTCGTGACAGAGATAGATCACGGGATCGGGACAGGGATAGATCACGGGAAAGGGATAGATCCCGAGATAAAGATAGAACCCGGGACAGGGACAGGGACAAAAAATATTCGAGAGATAGCAGTCCTCGTAGAGGTAGAGACATCGATTCCCGGCGTGGTCGTCGCGACGATAGTCCGTACGGTAAACGTGATCGTGACAAGGAGAGAGACCGTGATTTAAGGCCTCGTGATCGCCGAAGAAGTCCAAGTCCGGACCGTAGTCCATTGTTTGATCGTCAATCAGTCTACAAAAATACACTGTAAGACAAGATTATTTATTTACTTGGAATTGCCATTTTCTGTCCTAACGCATTGGTTTTATTATGAATTTGCTTGCTATTTTTCGTGGTGATATACGTTTCTACTAATAGGTATATTATATTCCTAATGTAAAAGTGCCTTTGTAAGGAATATGGAATGGAAAGATAGAATGTTTACGTTACTGTTTACATTAATTAAGTTTTTATAACATTGCGATAATTTACCAAAATGTATTGTTGTAATGATGTCTATATAATTAATATGGTCTAGTCATCACTTCGCTTTTTAATTGTGCGATCTGTCAAATAAAACTAAAATTTAGGAGTTTTTTCTGAAAAATTGTTAAAATCTTACGATTTCAAAAATCTTCAAATGTTTTTCTTTTAACACTCAACTATTATGCTATGTAATATGTTTTGTTTGCTGTGATAGATCTTTTGATATACAATTTTTTCGCTCGCATATGAATTATATTTTGACTTTTATGACTACTACACTAATATACGATAAACTAGCACTATCCTTTCCTTGTATAGACGTAATCTAAGCCTAAGCGTATTATCGGTGAGCGTCAACGAATGCAGGATTATTGAGTCTTATCTGTTACCCTTTTATTTCGTGGGGCTTTAATTACTTTTGGCAAAGTAGAGCGCTTCAGAACTGTATGCTTCCATAATTATTGTAGCAAACGTGAATGACGCGTGTTTATAATTTGTATAAGACACTAAGAATTGAATTTTTCAACACTTTTCACTGATAAAATAATGGATTACAGTAATCTTCAATCATCCAGAGTATTAGCAAGCGCTTCCAATCCACCTCCTCCACGTTATCAAACTGTATTAATTGAGGATATATTAAATCCTCCTGGAAGAAACAAGCGACCGCGTCAACTTGTAATAATCCTCAGAGGGCTGCCTGGCTCCGGCAAAACCTATGCTGCTAAGCTCATTAAGGTTGGTCTTCCATATTCCGTAAAATCCTTTGCAATATGGCTATTTTATCGAAATTGCTAAATGCTAAATACTTGAATTATTCTTATTTTCATTAACTAAAATTCAAATAGGACAGGGAAGCTGAAATGGGAGGTGGAAGTGCTCCAAGAGTTCTAAGCATCGACGATTATTTCATGACTGAAGTGGAGAAATACCGAAAAGATCCTTTAACAGGCATAGATGCCAAATCCAATGCAATGGAGTATGAATACGAGCCTGATTTGGAGCCGAAATATCGTCTAGATTTGCTCAAAACTTTTAAGAAAACAGTGGAGAATGGATATTTTCCTTTTATTATTGTGGATGCTGTTAATGATATTACGAAGCATTATGAAGAAATGGCCACATTTGCTACCCAAAAGCGATTCCAGGTATGAATTCAATAAGTTATTTCTTGTTTATTTTACTAAATTGCATTGTGCTGCATTGCATGTCAGTCTTGAAAAACAACTCTACTTTTAAGGTAAGCAGAAATAGGTAAGTTAAGCAATTTTGGGGTTAGTTAAGGATAAATACTTACATAAAGTCAGTCTGTGGCTTCTTTCCTTAAAATATTGACACCAGCGCTAGAGCATGTACGCTGTATTAATTATTAGTAGTTAAGCACCACCACGATTTTGTGCTATCAAAACTCCGTAATTAGTTAAACGTAGATTGCCTAACCATTTTATGCCACTATTATTCAATACATTTGAGACGAAGAAAGGACACTACCTAAATATATTACTTGAAGGTGTACATTGCCGAATTAGAAGGAAATGTTGCTGAATGTGCAGCTAAGAATATTCACAACCGTACTAAGGAAGAGATCGAAAAAATACACAAATACTGGGAGCGAACTCCCCCGAATTTGGTGAAACTGGATATTCGTACATTGCTCCAAGATGAAGCTGTGCAACATGTAAGAAATGTTAATATCTTAAAATAAAATACGTTGATTGATTCAATTTTAACACCTTCTCATTGCATTGATGACTAAGGTTGAGATGGAAGATGTTTCGGATACAGAAAATGTAATTGACGTCAAAAAGGATGATGTAATTCCAAAGAAAAGCCCTATAATCGTGCTGGATATGTTTGAAGAACCACCGGATCCAGAGGTAAGATATATAAGTTTTATTATTATGGTCAATATAACGTCTTAATTACCTAATAATGATTTGGAAGAAGACATGTGGTCTAAACGCGACTATGTTATATATTGATAAATAAGGGCCCAATTGTTTCTGTAAGTTATTAATATTATAAACTGTTGCATACTTTTGATAATGTTTTGCGTAGTATGTAACAATTAGTATTTTTTCTGTATCTTGAAACTCTATATCAGTATTTGCTAATGGCATGCCGGTAAATTGTGTTAACATAATCGCAATTGTTGTAGGACGATGAAAACGATACTTCACTCTTGACAAAGAGCAAATGGGAAAAACTGGAGCCATCAGAAGAAAAGCTAAGTATGGCCCAAAACTAGATTTTGATTTATTATCGCATATTATAGTTATATCTAATTTTGACTTTTGTTACATACTATAATAGACAAGCTTGATGGTCTTAAACGAAAAAGGAAATCTGGAGATGAAGATCTTGATGGCAGCAAGCAAAGCATGGAAAAATGGTTGATTAGTCATATGCCTGAAGATTATTCGAACCGCCGTCTTGTTATGCCCGGACAAAAAAGGGTAAGCTTTGTTGTTCAATACATCCTACCTAAAATTCTGTACTAATAATTTTACATTTGGGGACTCTTATTAAATTATTTATTTTCTATATAACATTGTCTAATAATTTATATTTCCATTCTCTAACCCTTTGGAACACAATCATTTTTATTTTGGTTGTACAGAAAGTACATTTAATAGAATGCAACTTATTTATCTTACTTTTTATGTATTGAAAAGGTACGGTGGGCCGACATTGAAGAACGTCGAGAGCAAGAACGCATGAGAGACATAGGCTTTGTCGTGGGACAGACTGATTGGCGTAGAATGACTGATCCAACTTTTGGAAGCTCTGCTCTGACGAAAACAAAGTTCATTTAGGTTCGTTTGTTTGTAAATAGTGTTAGTAGGCTAGTTTCTTAATTATAAGTTTAAGTTTTATCTAATTCCCTAACTGCTAATTAACTATTATTATCTGAATGGCTGCTGCATTCTATGATAAATAGTGAAAGCACTCAGCACTGTGAGTGCTGGAAAGTGGAAACATAAAATTAGCATTTAGCTACGTGTTAAAAATATTGTTGAAGACTACGGCTACACACAGTGCATAAAGTCCGGTAAATAGTAATGATAAGGCATTTTGGTAATTGGGATGTCGATCGAAGCATAGTTTGCTGCGCGTTTTCGTTATAAGAACTTCAATTTGATGAAAGTTGCATGGAATATTCACTTAATTTCTGTGACTTTGTAATTGTATTTGTATTCTACGATTATCAACAAGTATTCGTATAAAGCACTGGCATGAATCGATTGCTTTTGGCAATTATGTATCATTCATAATATAATGTATTTACATACCCAGTTAGTCCTTATATCCCATTAAGGCTTTTTACACTCTGAGTACGATTTTAGTTATATATCAGACAATCCGACTCAAAGTGTGGTCTGGATCTGAAGCTCCTTCGACTCGTGAAAGATTGACGATTAAGTGGGAATAAGATTAGGTTAGGCTTGCTACATAAGCCTAATCTAACTGCAGTATGCATTGTGTAATTAGTATTCCAGATTTTGAAAATCGGAACAACGCATATCCAATTGCTTAAAGTGGTCGTCGACGGGAGGAGATTTTAGTGTTATGGATTTATATTTGTACATAAAATAATTTGTAATTAATTGCCCGAGTATTGGCGCAGCAAACTGCAATGCTAAAGTTCGAAAATACGAAATGTATTGAAAGTCGAAAGCGTTGTTTCAGCAATGTAATAATGTAAATTATAATTTAATTATATGCTAGCTATATTGTTTTGGTGCCTATTCCAAAATTCCATTACGTACTCTATTCTTCGACAAGGAATGAATGTCTTTGCTACATTACATGGAGTAAAGACAGGACGCACTGTCGTATTCTATAGTGATAATAATGCTTTCTGTAGTCTTTAGCAAATTAATATAATAGTAAGCGTATGTTTGCTATTCCGACGATAAAAACTTCTTAAAATGCGTTGCGCACTGAAATTCTATGCATTTACTTAGTCTACACAATAATATTTCGTGTCAAAATACTTTTAACCCTATATTTTACCTGTATTTCGTTTCGTATAAGTAACACACAGCAATTATGTGAGAAAATGCTTTGTATCGGTATTTCATTCTTAATGTAATATGACGAACGCTAAATATTACATTATCGTGAATTTTAAAAGCTCATGTCCAAGTCATTTATTTGGGATCACTTTACAAATTCGTACATTATATAAGGTTAATGCGACAAAAAGAAAGTCAGCTATACATTATGCATATTAACACATTTACATAAAAGCTTCATAGATCAGCATTCGTCCATCCTCCTCCAAAGTCATAGTATTCCGTTCCATACTGTGCATACTACTGTACTTGCTATTTACAATTTTAATGCGACTGTTTCAATTTGTTTGGCATAGTCCCATGTTTTCGGAACAAAGAGTTGCATATTGCATACGCATAATATACACATAAGTCCTACATTACGTACAACTCTTCTATTTCATCCCCCTTTAAGTTGACTTCTAAGTTTGGTAAATTGGTGGTCGAAGTTTTACTGATGTTGACTTTCGCTTGATATTCCAAAAAAATTGTCCAAACTGCATTTGTACTTGCTATTACATTTTCTTCGAATTTTCCACCCGTTTGTTAAAGCCCTTAAGAACCTCGTTGACCAATGTGGTTTCATACGCGGAAGAAGTTGTTTCCTGTATAAAACAAAATACAGCTCATAAGCACCTACGGCAAAAACTGTTCCCGAAAAGACAGAGATATTGGAAACACAGAGATAAAACTATGTGTTTCCAGCCGTGGATAAATAAGACGGCAAAACGCGCTATTTTTTCTGCATTTTTGCAATAATATTATTTTTAATTTTGTTGAAGGAAGTTACCCAATAAATTGTAGAACCGCTGCCGTCGGCTTCCCGTATTTTTTGATAACACCTCTTCCAAAATTGCATGCAAATAGTTGAATGCAATTTGTGGAAACGCGTTTCAATCGTTTCAGAAAGGGCTTTCGTGCTTTTGAAAGCGTTTTTTCATTTTTCGGCGTGAATTGAGAGTGCAATTTTGAGAAGCTTGTTCTGCTGAAATAATTTTTTGATAATTTTGGTGTTGAATCTCTTTTGATGGGTAGATATAATCTTGGCTGCTTACGTTCCTTGTTCTCTAGGAAGTGCTGAATTGGTCGAATCGGATGGGACGGGATAAAATCTGGGGTGTCCCTGTGATATGAATAATAATCAGAATCTCGTTTTTGTCTCTCTCTACCGTTTCGGCCGGTCATCGTTGTCATACTAGAGCCTCCTGCGGTTGATGTTGTCATATTTGTGGTTGTTGTTGTAGTAGTTGTTGTCAACATCATTCGGTTATTTTGTAGAGAATTCTTCCATCATATCATAAGCATAAAATTCAATATTCAATTCATATAATATTCATAGTACAGTACTACGTATAATACTACATATATTTATTAAGGTTTTGTTAAACTGGTTGTGAATTACCTGAATTAAGTTAAGGAAAAACAAGAAGCCTAGAAGAGCAAGTGCGGATATTGCTGGTGAATTACCAACGTTCCCATGTCCCCACCCATGGCCATGTCTGTCATGGAATCCAAAATTGTACAATGTCATATTAAGCATACGTATGAGCATCTTCGGCATGACAAATTAGTTATCTACAATTTCGTTATTTAAGATAAAATTTTAAGCGAATTTCTTACCCAACTCCATCTCTATTAGCAAATGTTTTTAAATTATGGTTAACAGAAGGATGATTTAAACTTGGACTTTGAATATTATTGTTCGGTTTATCTTGAAATGGCTTTGTATGACTACTCCGTTCAATTTGCATGTGGGGAGAATTATGGTATTGATGCATTGGAATGTTTCCATTTCTGAGGGGAACACTTTTGGTGTTATGAATGTGCCCATGAAAATTTGGCAAGTAAGGATTGTATCTCTGAGAGTCTGAAATTGCTTGCATATAATGCATATGGTTCACGATATCGGGTGGTAAATTTTGGTTATAGTTGTTATAACTATTAAACTGTGGAACTTGACGGTGATAATCATCGGGTGGTAAATTTTGGTTATAGTTGTTATAACTATTAAACTGTGGAACTTGATGGTGATAATCGTAAAATCTTGGTGTAGTGTAGTTAGCTACAACAGACGCCAATCCAATATTATGGTCAATCACAGAATTGCTCATGTTTAATAATTTTGTATTTAGTACAGTACACTAACTACTAATGAAACTGAATCACTCTTAATACACTTACACTTAATAATGTAATTCAATTTGTATTCGGTATATTATGTGTTAAAGAAGACAATGTCTTAGGCAGACTGTAAATGTAATCCAAATAAGAACACATAATGATCCTTTCTTTAGTGCTTCTCCTGGAATACTGATAGGCATTTTGCATAATTATTTTCAGATGCCAACAATGTTTCGTTCACATTACATCAGAATGACACTCATAAAGTGATTTAACATGTCTGTATGTAGTACACAGGTATATTATTTGTGCTCCACATATATCATGGAATGGAAGATGTTGCATGCATTGCATTGCACTGTTTCATAACATACATGCCTATCATACCTCACATACGTGCCCTATACACTGGAAGATACTTCCTCATCAACTTGTCATAATTTGCATACTTGGCATGTCAAATCATGACCATGATACTCTCATTGCCCATAAATGCCCTCCATGATTACCAAACCATCCCGTCCCGTGTTTCATGCATATAATCTTTAGCATACTTTTATTGGAAAGAAGACTGCTCAACAACAACAATATCAGCATACCATGTCAACCTCAAGTTCGTTCGTCGGTCAACAGCGCAGAGTGCAGATTCTAGACTGAGATACCATCGCGTGTGACATCATTTTGTGTCTGGTCTGAACATTAAATTAGTTAGCCATTTGTAAATCATTACCTACTTTATGATAATCACATCTTAACTTTGTTACGACCTAAGCAAGCCCCGGTTTGGTCCTCAATCCCTTTCAGTTCAGAGTCGGTTCTGGTCTGATTTCTTAATATCTTCTTTGTATATGCAATTATTTTGTAAATTGTATTTTAGCTACATGGCATAATTAACGGGGGGAGCAACTATAATATATTTTGTAATGTTTGCTAAAATGGATCTTCTGTCAATATGATGTATGCATTGTGACATGACGTAAAGAATTCTCAAACTGCCGTATATGCATGCTTGTAGAAACTGGTCCCCCCCCCAATACCCTTTAAATACATTATAATAATATGTTTAAGAAGTAAAAATAATTTTCTAAAATGTTTTCGCAGTTCCATTCCAACTATCAATTATTTAATTTCACAGGTTCCGACACAGGTAAGTTCTATGTTAAGAATTTTTATTTGATTTATGTAACATGCTCATGAATGCCTTTAACAGCAGGTCTGCAAAAGTTATTTTAATGTATCGTACTTCATGACAAATTATATAATCTTCCCAGAATAAATGATGTAAATGAAACTCAATAATGTATACCAATTTATAAAATGATTATTTTATTTCCACTTAAATTACATTCATTCGTGTACCAGCAACATAAAATGTGTTCAACATACAAACCATAGAAATTCAATAAGCAAATAATTCATAACTTAAATGTTAAACTCATTCACAGCATTATATAACAAAAACAAAAGAATGATTATACTGTATTTTCTTTAAAACAGTAATTTGTCTTAGCTTTCCACTAAAATCGACATACAACGGTAATCATATATATTATGATAATGGCGACAACAATTTACTAATGTATACCAACGCCTATTGTAACATAAAGGTTTAAAAGTACCTTAACTATATAATTATTATTCGTATAAAAATTTCCCAGTTAGGGTAATAAACTCTTTTTCGGGTCTTTGTATCTAAAATACTTTTTTACTTTAACCTATATGGATATAGGTATATTATACAAAATATATTATAAAAATAAGAACCTATAAATGAACGTCTAGTTCATATTCACAATTTTGTTCCATATTATTATCGAAATCGAATATATCAAAAGATGCGTTTCACATGTAGGTACACATTGTGCATATTATGCTATTCTATTTAGTTACCTCTTCAATCTCTGATTCTGAATATCCAGATACAACGAAAGACTTTTGGCTAACATAACAATACGATTAGGTATGTATAATATAAGTGTAAGTTGCTACAATTTACAATAACAAGAGTTAGTTATAGTTATAATATTTTTATCACGGACTAAATACGAACAATAATGCTACCACGAGAAAATGTTTCGTTATGAATGAAAATGATAAATAATGTATCAACCTCAAGCAAGGTACGGTACCTATGTTATGTTATGTTGATATCTAGGAGACGAGAACGCTTCAGATTTTCTTTAAGAGCAGATATTGATCAAGAATTTCTTTTTCTATATCAAATATTTGTATATAGCAATGTTTTACATTAAAACTCATTTTAAACAAGTAAAAAATAATAGGTTTAGGTAGGCGATAGTGAGACGTTATCATTTAGAAAAATTATCAGATCTCATCTTCTATACTGTATAAATACTATGACTTGGCTAATCTTGACCCATTAGCCTCGTTAGTAGAATTATCCAAGCAAGCAGTTTACTAGTTTTCTTAGAAATAAATCAAAACATGAATTGCTCATCAGAGGCATCAATTGTAACGTAAACTTGTAAGGCAAAGTGTAGAATCTTGAAAATTGTAATTTTAGATCTGTGTGTGTGCAAGTTAAATTGATATAAATACTTTACTCAAAAAATTATTTAAGGTTTATGTTTAGAGCATGATATGGATATGATTCGCTTGCCAACTTAATATTTTCTGATGTTTTAAAGAGTGAAGGTTATAATCCTACTTGAAATTGATTGCCAATTCATAAAGAACCATTTTCTAATTAAGCCAATGTGATTTAAGCAACAAAATGCTCTACTTGCTTACTTTTTACAGATACTTGTGAGTGAGAACGTTTTTTCTTATTCACAATGTTCAGCTTAAAACCGAATCTGTAAGGATACATTGACTTTTCAATACTAAAAGGAAGGATTCCGTTGCGCAATCAAAGATCTAAATTTGGGTTCAATACTAATAGTTGCGTGTCATTCTATCTACAAAGTATCTGTAATGATGAGTAAGTAGGTAGTAGGTACATAGCTCTAAATTAGTTACGGATATTGTTTAAAAAGTAATTCGTAAATCAGTACAGTAGGTAAAGTTAGTAAAGTTTATGTAAACAGTAAGGTAAAGGTAACGTCGAGTTAACTAGTATAGTACAGTGTAAAGTGTATATAATTTGTAATCAACTGATTTGTCTTTTATAGTACAAATGAGGCAATCACTTATAAAGGGATGATGATGATAAAGCTTAAAAAGGATCTCGTTCTCGTTGGTGAATCCCTAATGCAGTTCTTCGCGCAAACTTAAATAAGGGATTTGTTTTAGCCGTAGCTATTATATACTAGTGGCATAATAAGTAAAGTAGTCGTACTACCACTAAATAGTAAATATAGAAAAGAGATACACAGGTTTTGTAATTCAAAATTCAAATTCATGATCGAATCATCGTCTATTCTGTTCTTCTGTGTGTTTTATAGTATAGTATGTATATCTACCTGTATATTATTATGTATGTATGTATGTACGTAAGTAAGTTTGTTTGTATGCATAATTATTGTTTATGCAAACTGTGGTATGTATTTAGTAGGATTTTTGTGGACTGTACTCTGTATGTACTGTACTGTACTCTAATCTTGTAATGCAATCTAGACTCAATCAAAGAACCCTTTAATGAGTTTCGTTGCAAACGTATACGGCTTTGCAATCATCATGAGATCTTCCTCGTCTTGCTGCTTCCATGTAGAGCTTCGTCCTGTCCGATTTGGTTGGCTGAGTGTAGTACATCAAGTTAGCTGTGGCGAATCTGTAACAAATTATAATACATGTATGTTACTATTTAGTTCAACGTTTTATTTTATGCTTATAAAACTTATACTAATACTAATACTATACACACATTTACAAGAATGGTCATATCTCATATCTACGCATATAAAAAAATAATATGCAGATGACATGTACGAGCTACTCAGTGTGTGATACATAGATGTCTATATAGCTACAACATATTTTTACTATTGCATATTTACTATTCAAAATTTAGCAATTTTTTTATATCAAAGTTTCGCAAAGATGAAGTTTTCAGCACACAGTGAAATAAGTGTAGCAAAGGTAGGTGCTCCTTTTAACCATTATACCATTTATGATATTAAACAGAAGCCTGAATTAAATTACTGTTAGAAGTTAAATAGATATCTACTAAGTTTTGTGTCCATACATAAATGTTTACGGAAGTCACTTTACTGGTCTGGTATGTTCGACTTGTCATCATTTCAGGAATTGCATTGCTTCCTACCTACTTACTGCAGTTGCAGTTCATTTCTGTTTAGTTACGTTTCAGATGATCGAAACGTGAATTGAGCCGAGTCACTTTCGTAGTAGTTGTAAAAGTAGATGCAGTTTGCATATGTGATGCACATACAATGCAACAAAGTGAACATTCAGTTCTTTATTAACCAATCCATCGAGTTGCTACAGCTGCAAGCCTTTTTCAGTGTTAATGACATTGATGGAGAGGTTACTCAAGTACAAATGGAATATCTAAAGCAAAAATTTATCATCGACTAAATTAAAGACGTGCTTATTGATAACTAGCAAAATAATTTTTCTTTGTGCATTCATTTGATGTGCGAATAAGTGAATACATAGTATGTATAAATATGGTATTAAAATTTTAGTAAACTTATGTAGTTTCTACGTTACATTTGACAATAATTGATTTTGAGCCCAGTTTTGTAAGCAGTTTACAATCTACTATAATGTCAGATTATGCATAAAATTCCTCCACAAACTCACTACAATTTTTCATTGGAAACAATGTGACTCTTAGTAAGCTGTATAAGTTTACATACCTAATACCTAGATGATATTTTGCAGAATGAATTAACTAGTGCATAAATCAAAGTGTATTTACAATGGCCTAATTATACCCGTGTACAGTTAAGATTTATCCCTTTTTTATGAAGCAGATTAAATAGTCTGAGCTTCTAATTATGAACATTCCTGATGCTTGCCCATACCTATGTAATTATTCATAGTCATATATTTGTATAGTATAATTATAAATATAATTTCCCTAGCGTAAAACACACAAGTACAAGTACGTATTGCACTCGCTAAATATGTATTTGGCATTTGACTTGCTATGTTGAATTGCTTGTTATGCTATTAGTTTAAATGCCACACCCAACCTTTGTTTACTGAACTGACCGAGAAAACAATCCGACTTATGTAAATAATGTAACGTTGACCTTTTCACAGTAATTGTCATATAGTAATTGAAGACGAGTGAGCTGAGCTGAGAAGTGAACTATTTTTGCTTATTTTTGTTGATGATACATTTTTACTTGAAATTCTTTGCTGAGCTTGAAAATGCATACGTGACAATGAGCATAACTACGACAGATCTCACTAGTTTCTGCTGTCAATACCAGAATTCTATACATTAGATCTACAGGTTCATATGATTTGCCTATCTGAAACCGCAACATAAATGTACAACTATATTATTTTAAACGTCCATATTTACGAACAATTAGTGCGCACATATACGGAACATAAGCATTAAACTCAAATGGAAAAGTTATTAAAAATTAATTATACAAATAATAATGGCATTCTTTAAACTTGAGTTAAGTTAAGAAACTTTCGGCAAAGTCAAAGTTATTCCGTAAGTTGTTTTATACATGCAACGTTACCTGCCTTTACTGTACTGTGTACACAAAAGAAACGCTTCTATGCTTTCCTATAGTACATACAAAATATTGCGATATTTACAATATCCCTATAAGGTAGAAGATTCAAGCTACGTTCTTTGAATGAGCATACTTATCGCTTCACAGTGCAGTGTAAATACTTAAAAAATTAAGTATGCATATCATTATAATTCTATTATGTGTGCATCTTCCCTACCTCGTGTATGTAGCCTGTTTTGATGAATAGTTTTCTAATCTGAATAATAATAATGGCGATAAATAGAGATAATGAATGTTTTGTATCACACAACGAAATGCTAACTACATTTAATACAACATGACAAAGTAAATGATGTTAATCTATGAAGTTAAGCTAATGATAAACACTGTTGACCGTTAGTAGAACAACTTCTTGTTGGCCTTCTCGTATTTTTGTTTGCCGTGTATGTGTTTACGGTGTGTGCTTAGTACGTGGCATAATAATGAGTTGAACTTATTTTGCTTTATCGAGTTGTGTTGTTTGACTATCCTTATGTGTTAGTGCTCAGTGCATATGTGTATGTAGGTGAATGACTTGATTGTTGTAGAGATGAAAATGTCTCTTTACGGTCATTATGTTAAATAATGGTTGTACCTACTTATTTCACGAAGAAGATGCTACTTACAACGTCATTAACAACGGCAGCACGCTATAATCTAGTTAATCATACTAGTACATACTATGTAGTACATTATTAAAATAATTTTGAATTAAACTGCATCGAATTTTTTAAAGCCTGCAGTCTCAGTCTGCTATATATTTATGTAGCGCAACAAGGTGCAATTAATCCTTAGCTAATTAAAACTTACATACCTACATTTCTTTCTGATCTACTATATGGACATGCATTACTCGTACATAAATATTGTAATTGTAAGTACAGATATACATCTCAAGAGTAGTCTGTCGATTTTGGGTTTAAAGAGTTGAGTTAAGAGATTTTCTAAAGTTGCATTTCATGCACACTTAAATACTAACAATAAATAAGCATAGCATACATTTTGAATTCTTCATTTTCTCTACAGAGAAGTAGTATTTTATGATTTAATGCTTAACTATATTGAAATAGTTGAGCATACTTACCTATAATAATGTATAGATAACGTCAGAAAATGACAAATGTTTTCATTAAAGTAAGTAAACATGTACCCTTACCTGTATGCACATTATATTGATCAGCTTATAGTAAATAGTGAAAGGACAGGAGAGAAATTGCTCTTCCTTGTGCGTACTTAAGACATTTGTCATTTAATGTCGAGACATCTTTTGTCAACACATTTAATAGAAAATGTAGCTGATAAAGATGTAGTGTGTATGATACATTAATATTATTACTATGTCTACCTGTGGCTCGTTTTACTTTTCTACTTACTAGACACTGCAACCTGGAGCTTAACTTAATATCAGACTGTGAAGTTTATTATGATGATAGTAGTTACCTAGTACATATGTGCATTTTTATATGATTTTGTTAACGGAGGTTCGTGTAACTCTTATAGTATGTCTGTAGGAGGATGTGCGCTCATTCATTTATTTATATCTCCGTATATTGGTATTGGTACTACAACATTAGTAGTTTTGGGGTGCCTACTTATTTTTATAGCATACAACGATCATCTTTAATTTTACTTACATAGTAAATAGGTAGAATCGAGTTTAACTTAATAAAATTATGTACAATGTATTTCAGTAGTATACAAGGCAGTAGTTCATTTGTAGCTAGATTTATCTACTATATATATCGAGATATACTTGAACGTGCTGAAATACCGAGCGTGTTCGTTCATTTTATCTTTCTCTTACTTAACTATTCATCTATAAAATGATAGAGTGATACTTACGCTGTGAAGTGACACAGCCCATAAGCGTTGGGCTGACCCACGTCTTTCACACAGTCACGGGCTGCTTGGCAAATGTGTTGTTCTCGGCAAGCCTCATCAGTTGTATTAAATGTCCTCACATAGGCCTGCGTTAATAAAAGTCATAATAATAACTAACCATCAAATAGTAAAACTTTTATTAGCATAATAAATTCAGAATCGTGAGCAAGCGAGGATTATGAGTCTGTGAATTGAATTAAATCGGCTGGAATCACGCCTTCATTCCCAAAGCATGACAATTTAAATCAACAGTAATTTTACCATACCCAACAATTCTTTACGTAGGTATCTTTTAGCCAAACCCTATAGATGACTAAATCAGGACATACTTATACAGTACATACTTAATTCTATGTAGGTAATATTTATTTATATCATTAATTCTGTTTTTATCTACTCTTAAGAATGTAAGGTAGGTAATGTCAATGTCTGAAGAGGTTTAATGTGGTTTAAGGTGTAGATTGGTTCACGAATTCAAATTCTGGTTAAGGAGTAGGTATACCACTATGTTTTGTGATGTGGTGCACTATATAATTTGATTAGCTATTTATAAGCGTGCCGGTTTAGCATATTTTATGCTCTTTTGTTTAATTTTATTATAACTCTATCGCACGACATGTCAAAATTTTGCCTGATTCCTTAGCTACTTTCAAAATCGTGTGCTCCTACAGCGTAAATAGGTAATTTAATCAGATACTTATTAATGTAATGAAACTGTATCCACTTATCTGTATCACAAGGTCGATAAATCATAATTTTTAACGTTAACTCAAACACATCTTCATTTTGAATACCTTGGCCTTTTCTATTGTCTACTACATACATGTTCGATATTCACACATTGTTGTAAGTTGTAATAAAATTATAAGAATGAAAGATGTGCCGCTTGTTTCACATACGTAAAAGAAATATCCGGATTAAATGTAGGTACCAACACCTACCTACCTTAAGATATAATAAATTGACCCTTACAAATTGGTAAAGCATCATGAATCATATCATTATTATCTGTGTTGTGAATCGGCACATTCTTTCTCATTGTATTAATGGCAATAATACAGCACTCCTTAGATTGAGGTAGGAAATAGGTACAAAGTAATGTTATGTGCCTATTATTGTACTAAATCTAGATTATTTACAATTTACACTCTATAAGACGTACTTGGATTGGGATAGAGATAGAGAAACGGAATTTATGTAACGACATACACAACAGACTAGTGACTAGACTCTAGACAACAGAATTCATGTTATGTTCTCGAAAGATGAAGAGAAGTATCAGTAAATAGGTTGAAAAAAGATTGTCTCACCTTTCCCATATCAATAGCAGCCAAAGTGATATCAGTCAATCGGTCTTTTTCTCCTAAGGAACGAGCGCGCATAGATCTCTGACTGAAGGAGGTTTTGAGGGCATTCATCAATGCAATGACCAAGTTGATCAACTGCTCTCAACAGAATACAAAGAAATCAGTGTAAATATTTTATAATGCTATCGTTAGTGGTTTGGGTTGGTTTGGTTTAACTTTAACTTTAAATCAAACAAAAAACAAAATGTTACAGTTTTCCTTTATTTCTACTTTTCCTTGTAACATTATTGTTACACTAATTTATTTGTGTTAGGTGCTAATTGCTAATTAACACCGGTGTACATTTACACGAATGTTTTTTTGGCGTAAGTGCAAACAGAAGAGGCAGTACATGAGATCATATCCTTAAAAATCATATAATCTCACAAGTTGTATTACTTACTTTACAAGCTTTTAAATAAATGCTCTATGCTACAATGGATATCATTCTTTTCGGTTAATTACCTCTCCGGTTTGTTTGGCCATGTTGTCAGCAGATCCTGCATCTTCATTTCCGACCAAAGTTCCAATCAAGGTTTTCATGAGTCCCTGTGTTCAATAAAAGAGAAAAAATGATTTACAACTTGATTCTTAACTGTCATTTACTACTCAAGATAACAACAATGCTCCAGATAAAGCTACAGTATACAGTATAGACAGATAAAGATAACGTGTGGGTATTTGCATGTGAACCATTATTACCGTTGATCATGTTTGCATAGCTACAGCAATTCTACAAAATTACAACCATCTTATATTTCATTTTACTAGCTAAAGCTAACCTAATGATCGCTTTAAATGAATCCATCTCTGTAAATGGATATTCAAAAAATCTTAACTACATAATCTCTTTGCACTTAGGTATAATAGTAACAACAGATGCACGAAAAATATTCACGAACGATTCCGTATTCAGTTCGTGTGAGCATTTCGAATTTCCTAAGTGCGAGGACAACGAGGTCAATCATTTAACACCTCTTCTCCTGTAGTACTTTATAATAGTAATGTTAGTTATTCTACATATGTATGCTCATATGCATATTAACGATAAGCGTTAGCGTTAGCTTCTATATAGACAAAACGTTTGTGTTGTACAGTTAAAGATAAATGAATGCTATAATTTGCTCATGGCATGGCTGCTCTAATAACAGCTGTCAATAAGTTATATTTACTCAGCCTCCACTTTGGAGTCTAATTCAAGTAAGTAAAGGTAAAGGTAACACGTTGATCTAAACTAAACTAAAGGGTTGGAGTTGGAAGTAAGTAATGTAAGTTAAAGATTAAAGATAAATGATTGTAAGAGCATGAACAAGAACTAATACTACTTACTATTGGTTGTATAGTACATACTAGAAATGGATACAAATATACGCATCCCTATGTAAATATCCTTCGTTAGGGAATTATTTGTTAGGACGAGGGAACTATTTGTTAAAGTGTACGTGTAAATGGCTTAAGCTGCAAAAGGTAGGAATGTAATCTCATTGTACTGTAAGTACCTGTTATCTTATGCCTATAGTTCTAAAATCTATTTGTACATGTTTATTACTGTGGAAAATTCTTCTGCATAGACATACGTTAAGAATTTCTCGTTTCCTGACTGATGGATGAGACAAATGGACATGAAAAGGAAATAAATTCAGTTCAGTTCACTTGAGAATAAGAAAGAGTGGATTTGTTAGTGGGCCAAGTCAGCAGCTATTAAAATATGCATCAAATCTTCCTTCCTAACTAAAGATAAGTCAGTGTACACAGAAAGACTTAAATAGCAGAAGTGTGTAATAGTAATAATAATGCTATTCTGTTGGGAGTAGATTAGATATTAGAATAAAAGTTATATCTGTAGATCTGTACTATATATGTATATCTGTATCAACAGAATTTAAAAAGAAGAGTTAGCCTAAATCAGATGAGAAAGACATGAGATTGTAAATATAACTGACCTGCATAGGATTGGCGTTGACTCCAGTGTCGACCTTATCGATACCATCGTGACCATTGTTTCCTCCGCCCATGGCTGCGAATAGGAGCTTCAATCCATAGCCTATAACTTGACCCCAGGAGAAGCCTTGGCCCTAGATTCACAATCCCAACAGTTATTTATATACCTCGATAACAATCACAGCATTTAATGTACATTTTTTCTATTTATATTTAGTAAGCCATTGTAAATATATGAATAACTATTTCTCTGTTTTACATAGAAACTAACAATAGTTGTTTGCATGTTCTCAAGTTCATATACACATTTAATTGACCATTAAGAATGCATATTGCATTCACTAACATTTAATTATATTTTAATTAGATATAGTTGTTTAATTAAGATTTGCATTTGTGTAATATTTCTCTAGTTTGTGTTGTGCTTAGTGCAGTTGATTTTGCTGCATAAAATTGTACTTACTGGATTAGGTCCGTCCATTTTGTCCGAGCCAGTTGTTAACGAATTTCCATTCATTTCATTTGGTACTCCAAAAAACATGCGTGCAAGTTGCATCATTGGACCAGCCAAAGCCCAAGCTAAATTACCAGCTCCATTTGGTCCTTGTGCCATCATCATGTCCATTGGATTGCTTGGCTCTCCAATTTTGTTCTAAAAATTCAATTCACAAGAATTAATCTCTTTCATACAAGACAATATCATAGCTGGTAGACCGAATACTGTCTTAAGATGGTTAGTGTACAATTCACTTCACTTGAGTTGACTGCATTTTGTTTTATGAACCACATAGATAAACATTAGTTTAAGTAAGAGTTATCTAATTGCTAATTCTTCTATAACAAAGAAACACATGCCAAAATATGCCAGTTTCTCCTATAAAAACTTAGTAACATGATTAATTACGAAATGAGTTTTCTCTTATTGTTAGATTTTTTGTTGCAATGATTAAATAAAGCAGTTATTTAAGTGCAGGTAAGAGTTGCTTGACTTTGACATGATGTCAAGTTCAAAGATTTTCTCTAACGGTACTAATTGCACCTAACATTATGTAGCATCGTTTGTAATACATAGCGATAAATCAATTTAAAGGGAATTCGTACGATAATTACTATACTTCATAAGATAACATTATTGTTACATGTAACATATGACTGTGTGGTAGGTAAAAATCAAGATGAACTTATTAAAGAAAAATGCGTGCTTTGTAGTACCTGTAAGGTTGCGCGTAGGCAGATACAATGAAATAGAATGATAACATCTTTGGCTACGTTAATAACCTTTTGTTCACTCATTACATGAGTACTTAAAAATGAGAAAACTCAAAACTACACAATTGAGCAACTTGCTTACATTTGCAAATTACAAAGTTTTCCTTGTCAAAAATTAGGAGCTTACGTTAGCATTTGTCTGCTCTGGTTGATCCACACTGTTAGAAGATGAATGAGATACGGGTTGCTTGTGGTAGCCCTTTTTAGGACTATTTGGCTTGCTTACGAATTTACGGGCTTCCATTTGACTCTGATGTGGAGGTGCGGCCATAACGATAGGAATTATTGTCCCGGTGCAGATGAGCGACAGGAAAATGTAACCCGTGAGTTTATTGTGTTGTCCCATTTTTCTATAGTAAAGAAAACAAAAATGACGTTAGGAATTAATCGTTTTGTAACACATAATTTTATTTTCCTTTGCTGTCTTCATCATTTAAGATTTAAGGTTATTGCTTTTATCCAGTAATACGTACACGTAAAGATATTTTTTATGGAATTCATATTTATGTTAGTTATAACACAGCCTGCTTAATTTTCAATAAAGTTTTGTTTAAGTGCAAGTAAAGCTTTTTCAATTGAAATAGTATGTAGCACACACACTTTTATTTTATGACTAGTAAACCCACTTGTCCATATACAAAGTGCAATACAATAATTTCCATTTTAGTTTACCGTTGTGTTCTCGCAGTAAAGAAATTTAAGTACCGTAAGCGTATCGTATCATGATGGGTATTTTTTTTCCTACCAAAAAATATAAACTATATATGTATTTATAATTGGTTATCTAAATTGGTTGCATCTAGAATAACTAGATAATTCTCCTTACTTTTAGTGCATTGCATTTAGTACAAAGATGCTCACTCACTCACACGCAGCATGCTTAACCCTAATTTTATGTCTAAAGCTACATCTACATCTGTGAGCAATTATGGATGAATCATTTCTGTTTTTATTTTATTATCTTACGTTTGGTCTGCTTTAGCCTCTATTATTAAATGTGAGTGTTCATAGCGTTCAATACAATCACACGTAGTTCACGCTAAGGCAAACTTTACTGAAAATTGCACGCACTTCTAGCTCCTTACGAAACGCATTGTAAATTCGAACATAGACCTTAAAAGTAAGCAGTATATCATAAACATCAGACCCAAAACCTACAAAAATGATTATTTTGTTTATTGAATTAGATTGGTACATGCTGGTAGGATACAGTATGTATTTTGCTAAATGAAGGTGTACGCAGAGCCACATAGCCAATGATACAATACAAATTCCTTACTCCCTACCAAATTTCTTCAGCTGTTTTCAACAATAAACTCACAGTTTAGCTTAGTTTAAGGCAGTTAATGGGCCATACATCATCATTTCATCTCATCAGTACAATATGTTAGGGTTTATTATAAATATGTGTCTTAAGATGAGTTTTTCTGCTCTGGTTTGGATTTTGTATCGGTTGGTCCATAAAAAATATCTACTAATAGTGATACAGTACACGCAACACAAGAAAGAACTAGGGAAAGATAGATACCAAGAGATACACACACAGATACACAGAATGCATGTACTACATAACATTTAAGAGTAAGAATGAGTTTTGTCATTGCATATAGATCAGATCACATCAGTGAATATTCCTAGTAATCTTCTTTCGTACCTACAGACTATTATGTTTACGTTTTAAGTAATAAAAGTTGTTCCCCACTTGGTTAGAAGGGGAAAGAACTGTGCCATTGCATTCCCATTCCCAATAGATTTAATAGAAACTAAACTACATAATACATATTGTGTTGTGAGCCATAAAGGTAATCGTAAATGTTCCCAATTTTAGTGAATTTGACTGGATGACTGAATAAAGTGGTACAGTATGGTGTATACTATGGTTATGGTGTTAAGTTGGGTAAATTCTTATTCGATTCTCATTCTGTCTATTGCGGAGTATAGTAAAGTAGTAATGGTAATAGTAAGATTTGTGTTGTGAATGTGAGACTCAAACTCAACTGACTTCACTGAACTCATTCTCTAAATTCTCAGGTTCCACAAATGTAATGTAATTGCCCTTTCGTCTAACAATATGTAAGTAAACTTAAGTATGGCATTCAAAGTAAGTCTTCAACCCACTTTTGTTTTGTATCGCATCTCATCACATTACTCTTTGTCATTCATTTCTCACTGCGTGTCGCTATGTCCATGCCGTGTACTGTACAATACGTAAGAGTTTATGTTTCTTAGCTAAACAAAAAAGGAAGTATTCTTATATTTCAGCTTAGTTGACAAAAATTTAGATAAAGCCCTAAATAGGCACACGTAGACGCATATCTTCAAATATGAGATTAGAAAGATTGCTTTTGTATTGTATTTAAGGCAAGTTTACTATTCTAAAGAGAGTAAATGCAAATATTGGGTTGGGATTGAAGACGAACTAGCCTTGTGTTACAAATTGTAAGTAAAACAGAAACAGATACATACATCCTGCTGTCAAAATGTCAATTTCAAGTATTACGGTGTCGCAAAACAACATGATAAATCTCTTAAGCGCTAATTGTTCCTTTATTGGCAATAATGACAAAGCAGTTTAATTCCTATGAATAAACACGCAGTTTATTTTCGCAAGAAGACTTACGTAGAATAACTTTTGTGTCTGTAGAATGAAGAAGTTCAGATTATCTGTACCTAGGTGGTTTGGTTTTGTTATATTTCGTTATCTACGAAAATAAACTGGCACTTTAAGGGAAAATAGCTCTACAACTATTTTCAACATTATGAGTTCCGCCTTTGTTAAAAGTGCTGAGACTCCTCATGAAGCAAAAAGAACAGCGATGGAAGATAAACTAGTTTATTTCTTCAGAGATTTGTGACATTCTTACTTCCTATATAAAAAATCTTTAGCTCGGCCAAATCCTTCTAGGTATCAACTATCTGTATGGTGTTCCGTTCTGTTTTTCATATTCAGTTTACTTAGGTATTTACTACTTCGTTTCTCTTTTCTCATCTCACTTAAAAGAAAATCAGTTCCTTCCCTTTAGGGATCTTCAGTTTAATTCTTTAAGTGAAAATTTGCTATTATAATTTCACTTTACAATACAACGTACTCTACCATACTTACTACAGTTAAGCATGTTGTACAGTTAACCATTAAAGAAATTGAAGGTTATATTATATGTGGAGATATTATTTTAATTTCGTATTTTAATTGCAAAGAGAATGGGGCAAGTGAGTATGGAGTATGCACTAGGATAGTTAGAGTAATTGAAAATAAGAGCAATCTCTTCTCAACTACTTAGATACAGATACACGTGAACTGAACCTTCTAAATTCTAAGTTAACGATAGACATAAAACTTTTTAGAGTCTAATAGCAATATGCATGCATACTTAGCAAAAAATATAATATCATCTGTCCAATCTCCAATTGTCCCTCTTGAAATCGTGGAAGTAGAAAAGTAGGACAGAGCACATCAAGTCTCCTCTGACTAAAGTTAACAATGTCAGTCAAAAGATTCATCATTTCTCTATTGTCAGATATACTTTCCGGCACTTTATATTTTATGCTATGATTTATCTTACCCTAAGCTAGTTGACTTCTTTAAGACTTTCATTATTTTATCCTGGCATGGCATAGAATACTATTCAGTTCAGTCAGATTAGCTATAGTTCACTTACTTATCTAACTCACTATTTTATCTAAATATTAAAAATAAACAGCTAAAAGATTCTTGTCTTGGTATTTGATACTCTTTCCTCCTCTCTGCCATCTTTATCTCTACTTTGCCCAATTTAGTAGCGGTTAGTTATACTGTCTCATAAATATTTCATGCGTGAATGAATAGAACCAGCATGATCTCGATCTCATGTCTAGTTGTGTCGTGATTCGACTCAAATTCTTAATGCATCCGTGTCTAAATCCCAGAAATTAAACTTTTTGTCAATCAACTATCTACCATTATGCAGTAGGTATTTTGAATTTGAAAGTGGAGTACATTTACAATATAAGGACTAGTATGAATACGCAGATAACAGATGCACTTGCGAAAAGGAAAAGTTGCCATTTCAATTTTTGCATGCCAATGTCAAAGTCAAAACGCAAAATCAAGACCATTATACAAATATGAGCTGTAGAACGAATATCTAATCTATGCTAAAAGTCAACAGTCAGAGTCAAACTCAATTTTACATAGAATCAATGCAATGACCGATTTTAACTAACAGGAACGAAAGTGTTTTGAAACAGGTAAGCAAAAGCAATGCTTTGATATAATATAAATTGTGATATCTAACTTATATGCACTCACATCCATATTAACTGATACGATGATGAGTAAAATTTTGCATTCAAATAAAATTCCTGATAGAAACATCTTTAGGTTCTAATGCAATGTAAAGCTTTCATTTTCGTTAATACGCACATTCTTAAAGTCGATAGTCGATACATAAGACATAAATTACAATTACTTAGATGCTGTGCTATGTGCAACGCATAAAAAATACCACAATTTTGATTTGCATTGCAAAATTGGAAGTATATAGCATTTTAATTTAATATAACATATACCTAAGTTATATGGTACATATATAAGTGTAAGATTGAATATTGGTCTTGAATATGAACTTTAGTACAATCGCAATCTTCTTTTTCACGGCTTTAGCTTTGGGATGTGTTTTGTTTGTTTAGTAAATAGTAATGCATATATCTGTGCATAGTACTTATGAAGAATGAAAATGAACCGTCGACATCCACATCATTGTGTGGTTTTTGGTTTCGATTTTCTTTTCTTACACTTTTTCATTGACTTGAGATGATATGTTTTGTATGTAATTGTAATTGTTATTGTTTTTTAGTGTGTGTAATAAAAAATACGCATACTTCCATGGCATGGCATGCGTTCGAAGATACAGTTTGCCAAATAACTGCTAACTATACCCAAGTATTATGAATGCTGGCTTAGCTTATTATTATTTTAAAGAAGCAAAGGTGATGCTATTCTTCTATACAATGTTCCTTTGGCAAAATGAAAGTTAAAGATGTTCTTGCCCTTTTTGATAGTAAACTGTTAAAAGAGTAATTCAGTATGCCCAATTATGCTGATGTAGAATATATTGCAAAATTGCATATTCGAACTCGAAAGCAGCAATATTGTATTTTGCTGGTAAAAATGATGATACAAGAATCTGGGAGCTACTCTCACTATGTAATTTAATTTTCTATGTAGGTATAAGTACCATTGAATTGATATGATGCATGTTCGCGTTGGCAGTAATAAATGGGAAGTGTTATTATACGACGGCTGGTTCTGGTTTACTATTACTACGTCTACTCAGACAGTCTCGTTCTAGTCTGTAGTCTCTAAACCAAACTACTTTAGTGTAATGTAATGCTAAATGTTAGCCAGAAGGAAATGATATGAGATTTGCTAATAAGATGCTAGAAGAAAAATTGCAGGATTTAAGCATTAATGTACAGTAAGATGAGAAGTGATGAGATGGATTATTCCGCTCGAGGAAAAGAAACTTCCGGATGGCGAATTCTATTGAAAATCAAGTTTGGGTTGATGTGGAAGGCTCAAACACTTGAACAATGTCTTCACTTTGTGTATACTGTAAGTGTAGCTACAGTTTTTGGATATTACAGCTTTATGTTGCCAGTGACTTTATATAAGAATAAGAAAATGAGTACAAAAAGTTGGCATGCAAGACAGCTATTTGTAATTATCCATCTTTTCTTTCAGCTAATGTTCATCTTTGTCTAATTGTAGGTACAGTGCTAATTTAATGGCAAAACTGCATTTTGTTTTTACAATAGCGAATCTCAATTTCCCTAGGAAAGATTTACTGTAAAATTTTAGATTCACTTTTCTAAATTGTGGGTGTTTCTTTGCTAATGTAGTGTACTGTAGAATAATGATAGAGAATTCTTCTAACGGTCTTGTTCTTGTATGAAGTCAAGGTTAAAGAAAGGATGCTTATGCGCGTGGAGTGAAACATTGAACTTCAGAATTATTTAGATACACGGAAACTTCCCCCATTCTCTTATAAATGTTTGCTAAAACATTTTCATATAAAAATAGTATAAAGCTCACAAAATATGAATTTGATATGCAAGCAAGGTGTTGGGAAATGTTCTATCTTCCTTTGTACGAATTAACTCGTGGGTTTTTCTTATACTTTAGTAAAGGCAATTACTTTCATGAAAACTGAATTCTCAAACGAATAATCAAGCTACATATTAACTTTCTTTATTTAAAGCATGAATAGTAATAATAATAAGATGGTTGTCTTGTAATAATACTTCTTACTAGAATAGTAATTTTATGCGTGTGTGTGGTAGTGTGTAATTTCATCCAAACAGTCGCCAACTTTTAATGGCACTTTTAAAGTGCAAGTGTAGGAATTTAATTGCAGTGAATCCTTACTAGGAACTTGGCTTGTTCTTCCACAGAAATTAAGGAGTTTAAGTTAAGATTGGTACACATAAGTAAGTATGATTTACTATAATGGAGTTTATATTTACCTACCTACCTAAGGTGCAATGGCAAATAGCTTATCGTCTTAGTCATCCTTAGTTTAGCGAAGGTACACTATATGCAAAAATGCTATGTGCAGAGTTCACAATACAGGATCTGACCCACATAGTGTGTTTTGGCTTTACATTCTCTTTGTTATTCTGTCCTGCTGTTGTTTATTACATTGGGATGTTTCTGTTGACGTTTACAATTCACTTCTTATTTTCTGCGTATACTGTCATTCTAGTAGTGTGTTCTAGATGTATAAGTAGGCACAGGCCATGCAGGCCAGGCCACAGACTGAGTGAATGTTCACTAAAGTAGTTTAGGCTAATTGTACGTTGTGCCTAAGACCATTTATTAGTGTATTATTGTCCTTAGTTCAAAATAAATCAAATTGCAACCATATTTTTTTTAAATTACCCTTAAGTGTGTCTGTAACAAATTTCAAAGACTAAACAATAAGAAACACTTTATTATTACACCTTAACCCATACATTATGTGAATGTGTGTTATGAAGTTATGACGGCGACTTGGGTACTAATAAGTACAGGTTTAAAACTGGTGACCAATTATAAATGTTAATTTTGGAGGCCAAGTAAGCTAAGTGAAGGTACCGTATGGTAAGGTATCATATCAATTTGTCAGCATAAGCATACGTATTCCTTTAATTTTTTCCGAGAACGTTTTATGCATTTGAGTTTTGCTATATTATTTGTGTTTATATTATTTGTATTTGTGCTATAGGCTATATTTATTTCGCTTTGTCTAGTAGGTACATTAATATTCCATGAACGATAAAGAAGTGTCTAGGAACATTGCAACTTGCAACTGTAACCCTTTGGCTATAACCCCTTTCACTGTTCACACTTTTTATGATCTTTCCTTTTATCCACGAGCTTTTGTAAGCAGTTCCGGTTTACACTTCAGTAGTTTTGTGGAAAAAGAAGTTTCTATAATCTTGTATATTGATTTTTAGGTTTTTCGTGAAAGTTTCCCTTCACTATTGTTTATAGTAATGAAACTGTGGTACTTATCTACCAAACTGTTTGTACAAGAATTTTACTAACTTGTAAACATTATTAGTATCAATGATGTTAGAATCTTGAGATGTTTTCCTTGTACTTGTACTTACTTAGTTCCCTATTTTTAAATAAACTTTGGGAAATATGTACAGTACAGTAAATAGATACTGAAAAATCAACTGTGAACATTAAGCTGAATACTCTGAATAGAGCATTTGTAAGTCAAGATTCTCATGCACGTCATTATTTTTATGAATGAACGGGGTACACTGGAATGAGGGCTAAAAATAACGTCAGAATTGAAGTCAAAAGTCATGTTAATGACTTTACTTACACTTTCTGATCATTGCAGTAGAATATTATTATTAAGTGGACATGCCACGAGAAAAGGAGGAAGTATCCGGTTGTCTTACTTATTTAGACTAATGTACTTACTATATGCTTCCGTTATCTTAGGAAGGAAACTTGCACAAACAGAATAGAATGCATTCTTAATGAGCAAGTCTTCTTGTAAAGTGCCTATGCATTAATTAAATATCTCAGAGTAAGCTATTCCATTGTGGAACATAATATAGTGTGAAATATAGGAAAACAAAAACAAAGTAATTCAAACAATAACATTAGTAGTTAGCGCTAACAGTAAACGCACTAAAGATGTGCCTTGCGTGCAGAAAATTGAACTTGATCATTAGTATAGTAACTACAGCTCTCTGTAATTTCTTTCTTCGGGCCTATACAATTGGGAGAACAAAAACAGCTTCACTTTCAGCAATTTGCATGATTATATCTTTGTATTAAATCTAAGCTAACGTTAAGTCAACAGTGTAATGAGTTTTGCAGAGAAAATCATGTTCTACATATCTAACGTAAGTATATATAGGTACCTTTGTACTTATCATACATTTGTATGCAAGTATACAATTATAGACAGAAAGTACCTTTACCTATATATGTAGTTTGTCAAATCATATTTGTAGCTGACAGATTTAGAAACATAGCATAGGTTTGCAGTTTCTGTGTACCTATGCACTACAGAGAAAATATAAACATTCATGAATGCACTACGGTTAATGTGCAAGCAAAAAAATATTGAAAATTAAATGTGCAAAGAGCAGTACTCTGCAATTTGTTATAATTCACATCCGCAACTTTCCATTTTGTACTCCATTCAGTGAATATTGCATTCAAGCCGTTCTCAGTGTACTTATAGTATATATATACACATACTTATTGTTATCTCAGCTCATTCTCATTGACGGCTCTTGAATCCTCCTCAAGTGGAAGACATTAGCCAAGTTAAAGAGTGAACTTGCAATTTAGTACAATATTTAGCAAGAAGGAGAAGGATTTTAAAAATTCAAACTAGTTTGCATTTGTTTTGTATTAACATATGCTTAAACATACTTATGTGTGTATTATTTAGTAGTTAAGTTGACGACAGCATTATACAAACAAATTGATACTGTGGTTAACTGTGGTTATATGTATGTAATATGTAGTAGGAGTGTGTAAGTATGTATAGTATGTATGTCCCTTCAGAATCAGAGATTAATCGATTTCTCTGTCAAAGCCATGTACTTTTCTGTGCATCACTGAGTAATGAATAGGTTCTTCGTGTTTATTTGTACACACACTTAGTAGTTACTGTACTTATTGTATGCCAAGAAAATAAACACAATCTGCATTTATATCTGCAAAGGTAAGTCGTAAAGAAAGTGACTTTTATTCCATGAGAAGTGTACTATTCAGTAGTACAATGTAAGGAAAGAAGGATGCATAAACAACCTAATGACTGCACGTACATGAGTACGTAGGTAAGTAAACAATCATAAACTTAGGGCTTAGCCTCAGTTTCAAAGTTTCAATGGCTTTCTGTCTGTCTACAAGCATAATCAGGGCAGTCGTACAACCGCCCTTCCGGTTGCTCTATTTCTCTCAATATAAAGCTTACTTAAGACTTTACAAAGCAACCGGACTTATTTTATGCACTATTACTACTATTAGTCACACTCATATACAACTTAATCCTATAATAAGTAAGCTAAGTCCTACTGTACTAATGTATTTAACTAAATTTATTTTCTGCTTGTTAAGGAATTCTTAAGAAGATTAGGACGGCTGTACTTGTAACATTTAGCATGTTCTTAACTATGTCTTTGGATATCAACTTCGCATCATTATCACTACTTCATGGAGGTTGGTTCATGGCTCTGCTATGCACAACGTGATTGGAAAAAAGAAACGTAATCATCTAGTTTACACAAATTACTTAACTGATATAAATAAATCGGCCTTTGAACTTAATTACAATTACGTGTCAGTTTTAACCAGGTTCCCTAATCAATTTCTACAACGCGCAACGTGTAGTTTAACAAAATCTAATCCCTAACTGAATGCATATAATAGAGATAGATACATTTCTAGAAGAAACTACGAAAAATAATTTAAGCTTGAAACTTTTCATTCTCTACGTAATGGCAAAGTTAAGATTTTCTACGTTTCACTTGCATCTTTGAAGACATGTATGCTATAAAATGAGAGAAGAAACATGTTAATTTATCGACATAAAATTATATGAGCATAAAAATCATTCGTCGTGCCTAGTGCATGAGATTTTCAACTTGATATCATCAAATTGCTCGTAAAAATCTATTTATTAATAGTTCTGTAATGAAACATCAAAGTACTACGTGTATAACTTTACTTGCTTGCAGTTCTGCCTATGGCCATATATTTATTATATTGGTAAACTGTAGACGAAATGTTTCGTATGCATTAACTTAATTTACAAATAGATGTGCGGTTAGTTTTAATTTAAACTTGATTTAATTATTTTTCTCTAAGCAAAGCATTTTGCATTAAATTGATTCTTAATTGCTATACTCATTGCCGACAACCAAGAAATGTGTAACATTTTTTTACCACACAGGAGGTATTGTGTTCACGTAGTGCAGTGCACTACAGTAGTTGTATTTCAATTTCAACACATTATATTGCACCGTATTCTTAATGTATTTAGTTTCATGACTTTCTAGTACTTGTTCCTTTAACTCCACATCTACAAATTGTACTGTACAATTTATCGTACAATGGGAAAGATATCAGAAAGTAGCATTAGCAAAATCATTGTTAGGACTATCAGCTATAAAAGCACTCCTCACATAATGTTAGGCGTATAAATTATGATATCATCCGTCTCTCGGTCTACTGTACTTGATTTCTTTGTAAGAAATTGTATGACTACTGTATACAGTATTCTTGACTCGAATTTGTAATGTATTGTAGCTCCTATTTTGATACGATAGTAATTTTGTAATTTAATGTTTAAGTCATTATAACAATTCATTGAGAAAGAGAGCAATACTGATAGTGTTGCAGATGACGCAGTGGAACTGTGGATTTATTGTGCTGTACATATTTCTTCTGTATATATTCGACTTTCATTTAGTCATTTAATCCATCTGACTTGATCTGCCATCCGTAAATGCTCCCATAGAAGGATTATAAGTGAGAAGTGCAGTGCAAGGGAAACAATGGATTTTGTTGCGATAAAATAAAATACATCCATGTAGTAATTGTATTTCTATAGAATAAAGTGGATTCCTATGCTACGGATTGTTTTTCTATAGTTTGTGTCAAGCCTGAAATGAACTTCTCCTCTACTCTTCATATATAGGACAGTTATCTACATTTGATAGTACACACCGTAATTATCAAGTATAAATAATTAACGTAACACATAAGTTTCAAGAAAATAATTAGATCCGTACATACATACTAGTCAAACAAGTCATATAATATTAAACAAAGTACTACTACTAATGTACATAGGTTGAGGAGGAGAATAATGGAATGGCAGCTATTTATGTTTATGCATCGCTTCAAGCTTCAAATGAGAAGCACACCGTACAATGGACAATTGTGTCCCAAAACATGTAAAAGCATTCCATTGTGTTCTTAAACTAAGAATTGACAATTATTTACGTCTTGTCATCCTAATTAGTATTTTAGATAGTTTAATTAAGTACATATTTACAATCCTTTCCAATTCTCCCCTCGAACTTTGTATTTTCTAGTCAATGCACTGAATATTCTGTTTCTGTTCTGAGTACTAAGACTGACACTCTTTGTAGTAATTAGCCAAACAAAAATCATTGACATTACAAAAAGAAATCCTTTTTGGCAACGTGACGTGATGTGGTTAGTGTGAAAATGAGTAACCCGTATATTCTCAATAGAAAGGTACATTGTAACATTACCTTTGTCACTAAGCAAATAAGTAGCAGCATACGTAAGCTAGCTAGTAATCACAAATTACAATACAATCATGATCTTGTATTGCATTCAAATAATCTAACTACATAATGCTAACAGTTAGTCTTCTCACGTCTTTAAAATTCATATTTCATCTGTACAAAAAGTCGTAATTACCATTGTGCGTGTCATATGTCTAATTCAAATACAAAATAATAATTTACGATTGTTTGTCTAAAGATTTTCGCCTGCTTAATTGTATACGCAAGTTCAGAAAGCAAAGAGAACTCTTTCAGGAAGTATTATGAACGAATTCAATGATATTTTCACTAAACACTTAAAGAGCTGTACACATTGCAAGTATCATAATATTCTATCTAGTTAACAAAACTATCTGAGTTAACTGCATTTCAGAAATATTAAATTCTTTGCTGTGAATTAAAAAAGACTTTATGTTAGAGCAATTGAGTCATCTCGTCTCACTCTGTTCTTTACTACTATCTTTACACAACCCTTTACTTTAAGACAGCAAAGTTAAAAAGAAGAATATCTAACACTAATGTACGTATTTTACATTTAGCTATCTTTTAATCCTGACTTGGGAGAATAAATGCAATTTTAAATGAATATGTAAATGTAATGCTTATAAATAAAATGCTCAAACGCAGCTATTTAAGATTAAGCTGTAAATCTATTGTTACATACCTACTACCTACGTAATGTGTTACAGCCTAGAGCTGAATAGGATTGAATGTAGGTTTATTTTAGTTACGTGCCAAAGATTAATGAATACATTCGGTCAGTTGGTTGTTGGCTATTTCTTGTCATGCTAATGTATTAATTGTGTGCATTATACAGTAAGTAAATACTTAAAGCACTTTGCCCATCTGCCTTTGAATGTCTGAATTGCAGTTGCAATAATAGTAATAAGAGTAGTAACTATATAACGTAAGAAATGCATTCAGATTTAGCCTTCCGGGTTTTATCTGTTGTTAATCTCTTGCAATTGCAATAGTAGTTCATATTCATATTACTGAAGTCTTAATACTTACATGTTATTACGCTACTTTACGTTATGTGTTCTAGAATTGCATCTGTTCTGTTCTTCATTCATTATTCTGTGTTATGTTATGTTATCTACCTGTTCTTTTTCTTTTATTTATTTATCCTCTTCTAAATTCTACATACTTAGCATTGACTGAATTTGCTTGTGCATAAGTATTACGTACCTGCTGTTTTGTAAACTCATAATCAAATCATCTATATGAAATATTAACTAGGGATCTATGCACGCGTTATCTGTTTACTATAATATTTGCCAGAATAGTTGGTATATGTCATCTTTAGCATAATATTATTGTTAGTTCGTATATAAGTACATATTATACACTAGATTATGATTATGAAAAATATTATCTTTGATGTAGGTGGCTTGGCTTGACTTGGTTTGGGTTCGTTTGGCCAGATGCATTCTTCTGACTTTGTTTTGTTATGCATTATAGAGCTAGTATTTGTAGTAGGTACTGTTGTAATATAGCGGCAGTTTGTCAAGAGGTTAGTTGTTTAGTTAGTTCTGTTTTAGTGCTAGTAGGTAAGCATAAGTGAGTGTAAAGATAAAAAGATTACTATGCAAAGTGACGTAAAGCAGATACACTGCAGTAGAACAATAACTTCTTTCCATCCAAGTATTTACCTTGTGTAGGTGTGCTCTTTTTATATATTACTTAACTACTTTAGGAGTAGTGAGTAGTGTATCTAACAGTATTATGAGTACCATGTTTGTGTATGAAGAAGAAGAGCAGCGGTACTATAGTGTAGGCTACAAACACATATGCATATTACACATAGTGCATCACAATGCATATAGTAATCATGACTTGGCTTGACTTTGCTATATTATAGTAGAGTCTCAGTCAGATGGCTTGGCATGAGCAATGTTTAATAAAACATCTTTTGCTAATAAATACATAAAAGATTTAAAATTGAAGTTATTGTATAACATCCTGCCACATTCCTCAACTTGAAATGAATTTTGAAAAGGTAAACTCTTATGTATTGTTAAGGCTATCCTCTAATGCAGCATTATAATATTGTATATCGAGTAATAGAATAGCTATTCAAATTGTTTGTATTAATAAGTAAGTTCAGAGGGATGAAATATATTTTGCTTAATGTAGGTATAGCATAATCTGACTTGGCTCAATCTCACTTTGTCTAGTTTAGCTCACTCAAGTAACGTCAAGCTTCAACAACCGTGTAGTAAATATTTATGAATTTAGAATTGTGTTTAGTTTACTTAACTTTGCGTTAGGTTTTAACTATTTAACTACTTAAAATAGGGATGCTATTGCACTGCAAGACTGATTTAAAGATTATTTAGTAACTAGCGTACATTGTGATGCAATTTAACTCAAATCAGTCGGACAACTTGTGTGCGAACTGTGAACAGATTGCTTTTTAGAGCTCAGCTTCTTTGCGGTTTACATTTTGCCGTCAAACACTGAGCAGACAAGACACACATTACTGAGACTTCGTCTCACACTTTGTTTAGTACACTAAAACTAATATTAGCAGTGTAGTACGGTACCTACTTATGAACGTTTTTAGCTTTCAAGAAGGTGTACACATTAATGTTGAGTGTACAAAATGCTCACAAATAATAAATTAGCATCAAAGTTACAGAAACTCAGTTTCAGTGTATAGGTACCATATTTATGTCTTTGTCAAGTGTAAACCTTTAAGGAAAAATGTATTAAGTGTTTGCAATAGGTACCTAAGTACATTATGAAAGCTCTCTTTTAAAGAGAGATTGTATAAAGTATTTAGTTGCCTGTTTGTATTAAATCATCAGCTAAGTCAAGTTGAACCTATTGTCATAAAATCCACAGAACTTAACCAATCTTTTTACAAAAGAAGATTTCCTATTCATATACCATCACTTATTGTTGCTTAACTACTTCCCTATTCTTGGCTGTATCGGTTACAGGTTACCGTCATGTGTTATGAAGAATTTTCTCTTACAAGTTCTTATTACTTATGTACAGTACATTAAGATTCTCAAAAACTACAATATACTAGTAGTTGGATTTCAAAGTTTAAATGCACAGATAACCGGACTATAGCACCTGATTCTAACTCAATGCCTATCAAGCTAACGAAGCTGTGCTTTTAATATTAAGGTGAAATTCGAGAATTTATCTTTTGCACTAATCTGCATATAAAACAATTTCTTAGTTGTAAATGATGCTGCAAAAATACCGTTCTTGTCAGAAACTTTGTTTTACTCTTTTAAAGCTCTATTATCTATCACATTTCATTTTATCTTTATATGTGAATTCATACAATCAAGTAGTAAGAAGTATATTTAGCTCCAAGTAAAACTGTAAGTCAGAGTTTTGAGTAGAAATGCGAAAGTCGGAGGAAATGAGAACATTTCCCGTATGAAATGAGAAGTACTTGTGCAGAGTGATTTGTATATTTGCCTAATTCTCCTGCCAACGCCAACTCGTGTCCTGTCTTGTCTAGTCAAACCTTTTGGTTCGGTTTGGTTATATGAATAATTCTCAAATGAAAGGATCTCATTGACTGAGTGACTAGAAACAGTTTAAGAAGACGAAACACATTTCCATTTGTGTTTATATACTTTGTGGTATGCTATGGTATGGGTATGGTCGCTGAGGAAGCCATGGCCATAACATAACATTTGTATCCACTTATGTAAAATGAATGGGAAGATTTCCCTTCTTCTGTACTATTTTCAGATGGATATAGCCTGCTTATGCACAATGTGTATATTCTGTCGTTCATAATCGAAGATTTCATTCAACTTTAACCACATTCGCACGCATACGGTGAAATAACACCAAAGAGATATTCTCACTCTTCCTTTTCTAATATTTTGTTTACATCAACAGCTTAAAATCACTGTTATTGTATACAAACCTAACATAAAGTACCTAAATATCTTCCAGTATATTTGGATGGAGATGTATGGGGAACATATTTCAACATATTCTACAATACTGTATGTTAAATACAAGCTTAACTCTTTAGCCCTTGGCTTATATGTACTTCTTAAATTCCCATTAGTCTCATTTTACCTCTAAATGAGTAATGCAGCGTTTTGCGGCTGATATTTAGTAGAGAAATGTGCTTTCTACATTCTAAGGGAATCAGAATATAATAGACTACTAGATAATTTGCAATATGAAGACATAAATAAATAAGAGAGATGCATAAAATATATCAGCTAATTGTGTTTACAAATCTCAGTTATTGAACCTGTACATTTTTCTTGTAGCATAAGAAAACAAAATATCAAGAAAATGAAGGAAAACGTGTGAGAAAAGCAATAACCTTATTTTCTTAACTTAATTATACACACGTAGATTAAATAGGTAAACAAATCTTACCTGGATGTGTTTACTGGAAAGGTAGGATGAGAACTCTGAAGAAGCAACTTTTAGCAATAACGTGTAAAAAATCACCGAAGTGTGATTCGCGTAGTAAATAGTAAAAATTGAATTTTACTACTGCAGGACGGGAGATTCCCAATACAGGTGTATTTTGCTTTGTTTAGTATGTAAAGGACAAAGTCGTCTTGTTCACAGTTAAGTTGACTTTGGGTGCGATGCTTCGAAGTCTTAGAAGTTCACTCAAGAGGATATGTTAGCAAACTAAAGTAAACTAAACCAAAGCAGGTGGATTTGCTTGTGAAATATTATTCTATTGTATTAGAGAGATTGAGTTGAGTTGCTTCTTCAACAGAACGGAGGAGATATGTTGTTTCGCGAAAGTACAACAAGTAAATAACCGGCTAGCGTGGTCGCTCGCCCATGAACTTGGCATTTATATGTGGCCGAGTTTCGCCTCCTTTCCACATACACTTACATACGAACATACATTACTCTCAGCACTATTCCTATTCCTACCTGTTCACATTTGTTATTTACTACAAGTATACAGACAGGTACTCTATTCCACATCCTTAACTGCAACCCTCGACTCTCTAGTTACCTTTAACTACATAGAAATGCATTAGAAATGTAATACGAAGCAACCACCTTTGATTTAACTCTTCTAACACTGCATAAACACAAGTACATGAGTAAGTAGCAATTGTAATTCGTAAAACTCTCTCGTATACCATTCAGGTATAAATTATTCTCACAATAATCATGTACAGCACGTTATTTAAACTTTAAGCACATCCACAGCCCCAATATAGTATTGTACAAACGTTTTTAAATTCCAAGTTGACAATAGTATAGCTATAGATACCTTACGTGGCCAACATGTAGTTGACTACAAGTACATAAAGTAAGTAATTGGGGTGGGGATCCAAGCTGCATCCTTTACACATTTTCTTCATTGTCCCTTTAACTCAATCTTTACTTCAGGTGTACTCTTACGCTTAGTACACTTACCATATTTCATACCTACGTATTTAGTAGATCTATTTATTTCCCTACCTTTAGTTAAGCTAGACATATGCAATTATTGCACTTCATCAAACACCTTTTACCTAAGGGCATTTGTGTCTTCAGAATGCTTTTACATATAGATAAGTAGTAGAAATATGTAGTCTCCTGTGTTGTACTTGCATTTCAAGTGAAATATCTACTCTCTATAATTATAGAGTGAGTGAGAAGGTAAATATTACTATAGTTCTTAATTGATCCATTTGAAGAAATAGTTTTATTTCCTAAATTGGTATGCCTAATGTATAGTTTGAAAGATACAATAGAATGCTTTGATAGTTCGTAGTTCCATTCTTTTGTGCTGCCACCATAAATTATAAATAATTTCATCCTGGATTCCCTATGTAGATCAGAAGGTGTCACAATTTCTTTGAATCTCACAAAATTGGTCACAAAATCTAAAATTACATTTGGACAGTAGGCCAAACTATTCGTGCAATTGTATTTACTATCTGATTATGCTATAATTTGCTTTATCTTCCCAATTATTGGGCACACGCTTTTATTCACTATTCTACACTACTTATTATAGTACTCGCTCTGTGACTTTTTATTATCTATATCCTTTTGGTGTAAATAAAATAATTCTCTTGTCATTTCTTCTCCTTTGTAATACTGCGTGCATAGGTACAATGAATAGGTGAAATAAAGTATCAATGATTTTATTCTTGAACTCCAATTTTATAGATTTTAATTAATATTATTGTTCGCTCCAATAAGCGGTGTAACTGTGTAAATGCATATGTTCAAAATTCTGCCAGTCTAAATATACGCAATTAAGGCCTTTTAAACAATGAAGACCTATACCTATGTCTTAAAACATCTTTTATTAAACTATCCTAAGTTTTTAAGCAATATGTAAAACAGATCAACATTGAACCTAATTGTAAAGCTCAATATTATGTAATTATTCATATTTAATTATACTACTTAGGTACTAATTGAGTCATATAATACCAATACCTACACGTTTTAACTCGCATAGTTATTTAACTGTGCCGAATTGCCTAGTTTAACATAAAAGATTAACAATTGTTAATATGTGAATGAGAAGTAACGGTTTATTGAAATGTACATCCATATTATGGCTTTATACAGCAAATGAAGAGTATTATTTACCAATCTAACTGCATGGCAAACACAATTGATATACGAAAATTATACATAGCTACAATGCAAAAAGTTAACATATTGTATTATTTACTAAATACGAGGCACATACATTGCATTACATACCTGATAAGTAGGAGTAAAATATTAGAGGCTAGTTCCCATTTGCAGACATTACTATCTCAAATACACCATATAAGTATTATTTGATATTATGTATTTGGATGAATAAATCTGTCTTGGCTCAGGCAGAGCAAAAATATTAGGATGTTCAGTTATTAATTAGTATATTATTTTAATGTAGTATTGTTGCTCGCTGCTATGTTCCACGTGTTAGATGCGTTGATTAGCATTCATAAGATAATATACATATATGTAAAACATATATGTAAAGTTTCTTACTTACAATTAGTATGTTACTGATACTGTGTACGTCCTCAGTTCTTTTACGCTGTGCTGTGCTTCAATGTGTGCTAAATAGATTGATTTATATTTAGACTCATAATATGTACTTAACTTAAATACCTACCGTAGCTTACCTAAACGTACTACCCACATGCTAGTCTATAACTAGGTATATTATTTATTAGTTGTATTTAATAATGTTGTGATGCTATGTGGCATGCACCTACTGTAATCCAGCAAAATATACATATATGTGAATGAATGGCCAACCTACCTAACCAAGAAGGCAGTACCGTAATACTAATTTATATAATTTCATTGTTAACATTATTATTAGCTACAGCTTGGCTTGTACTTAAGTAGTAAGTAGTTGGTCATGTTCTTGCGTTTCCTCTGTTCGATATTCATAACAATTCCTTTTCAAACCACATCACAACACTTCTTCGTCGATAATGTGCACAATATTTATGTGTAAACCTACTTTATAGAATATAAATAGTATGCATACTTGCATACTATAGTGTATAGCAATACTTCACACTACAGACTACAGACCTAACGGATTTATTGCCCATCATCAACGGATTGCCGTATTGTACTTAGTAACAATAACAATATGCAGCTAGGTTTCTCCTTCTTCTACTTTGGTATGTAATGTACCTAGATTCATTATTGTGCTCTACAGCAATTAAATAGCATGCCAAGAAATTTATGAATAATTTTATTTCTTTTCGGATATCTCTTGTTATTCTCGTTGGAAGCTTACCATAAGAGAAGAGGGAATAAATAAGGAGCAAACATAAGGAAAGCATTAGCCTATCAATGGAAAAAGTTCATACCTACAATATTTCTATTTTGGCATCAATTTCTGTAAACTGTACTTTCTGTAAGTAATCCAGCCAATATATATGTACATAATATACCTATATAGGTACAATAAGCATATTATGCTTACCTTTCTTTACACTAAACTGGGAAATTATTTATGAGTTAAAATTGCGCAAATTAACTGTATAGCAAAATCTGTTCCCCCTGTACCTACTGCATACTGTATTCTTCGTGTAGGTAGGTTAGGTATTTACTTATTGCTGGTGTTTAGGCACTCAAACATTTCATTGATAGAAGAATACAGTCATCCGTTCTGTAATGTATTGCACTCAGCTTTATTTCTGTAACATCCAATTATATCAAGGAAGACCGCTGGTGTTCTTTGTAGCATCTAATATATTTCATGTTAGCTATTTACTTACATTGTAATTGTAATTAGCTGCTCATTTATGAATACCAATTATAAATTTTAGCTGAAATACTAAGTGCTGTTACTGTAACGTAATGCAATGGGATTTTACACATTCGCAAGGGTTTGTGTGTGCTGCAACGGTACTCAATAAATAGGTACTCTACTAGTAGGTAGACTCTGTACTTACTGATTCAGAAGACAACCTTACACAGTAGATGTAAATATATTAAAATTGAAAATTACAGTCAATACCATAATATGTAGACACCTATTTAGTTATGTAATTGTTCTAGTAAATTCTAGAATTCTATTGGAATCTCAGGTATTAATACTATAATAGTGTTTAGTTGGAATGTCATTAGCATTAGTACAGAAATAAGTACAACACTTGCACATGCACCCACTTGTGGGCGTGTGTAGGTAGTTAGGTACACTATTAAATAATAGGCTTACTTATATAACTGCGTATTTTCATTGTACTTGTGTTAAAAAGTCATAAGTACATTACCACCATGACATAATAATTCGTTGCAACTTATTCATTAAAATATATTACCTACTCATATGTATGCAGTAAACAATCTATGTTCGACAATTAAAATGGCAATTATCATCTATTAAGTATTAGTTGGTATTTCTTCTTACTGATTACAATAATATTCATATAATGATAGGGAATAGAGTCCGCCCTTTCCAGTCTTGGAATTTGGACGAGGAAGAAATGGTTAACCACTTGGTTTTTGCAACTGTGATGTGTCTCTGATTTAAGTCAATAGCTTTTCCTCGTTCAAGTTACTAAAACTAACAAATAGTGTAAATTAATATTTTAGTGATTATTAGTACGATACATGTACGTGGTATATATTATTTTAGTACTGCTTAGATGTTTGTGTCTCAAATATACTTATATAGCATGACTCGTTTAAATAATCTGCAGAATTAGTTATATACAACTTACTTAGTACTATAGTACTTAGGGATGGATACCTAATACATTGAACATTAACAGCTCGTTATTAAAAGTTAACTGTTCTTACGTATTCATAAAGCTGATCCTTCTTCCAAAATTTTAGTAAACTGAATATTGTACTTTTCAAATATGAATCGTACAGTGCGGTCCCTAAAAGTAACTGTTGTTGGTAAGATAATATGTTTTATAAACACCAATTTAAACTATAATTTCACAAAGTTAACTACCCATGTAATATCTTAACTATTTTTATAAGGGGACGGAAATGTCGGGAAGACTTGCCTTCTCATTTCACATACTCAGAGCGCATTCCCAGAAGAATATGTTCCTACAGTGTGAGTTTTTGCTTGCATCCTTAGTGGATAAAATAAATTAGATTTGAATTGTCCTTATATGAACTGTTTTTCAACAGATTTGACACTCATGCATGCAAAATAAACGTAGATGGAGTGGAATTTTCATTGACAATGTGGGACACTGCTGGCCAAGAGGAGTATGAAAAATTGCGACCTTTATCCTACCCAAAAGTAGAACATTCTATTTCTCTTTTAATATTACGCTTATAGCCAATTGTCTCATGCAGATTATACTACGTATATAATTAATTGAACAATATATTTCTCGTCAAGTATTTGAGAAGCCGAGAATAAAGTTAGCACTATACAGTAGGGGTTACTGATTTCTTTTAATAGAAGACAATAATTGTAGGTACATAATGTAAGAAATATTTAATACATAAAAGGTGATAATATATTTTGTTTCATTGCGGACAGACGGATTGCTTCATTGTTTGCTATGCAGTAAATACTCGATCCTCATTTGTAAACGTCGAATCAAAATGGATGCCGGAATTAAAACATTATTGCCCTAAAACTGCTTGCATTTTAGTCGGTAAGTTTCATGACCATCATTTTGCATTTATAAGAAATTAGATGACCAAACTTCTTTTCTATCAGTCTGTTGAGCTTACATATTTGTATATTTCCGTGCAATTCTTAGTAGTACATACATTTATAATACTAAGGTCATAGTAAGTAAGGTTGGAAATTGAAGTGGCCTAAAAGTTTCAAATCCAATTATGTAATAAATATTACCTGGTAATGTAAAAATGTCCCTTGAAACATTTAGGTACCAAATCGGATGTAAAAACACAAGCAAAGGACCCAATTTCATTTCAAGAAGGGAAAAAGATGAAATCTAAGATCAAGGCTCAAGCGTTTCTCGAATGCTCAGCAAAAACAAGGGAAAATCTTAATGACGTTTTTGTTGAGGCTGTACGAGCAGTAATGAAGAATCGGGACAAAGGGTGCTGTCTTTTTTTGTAGTTGATCTTTCTCATTCATCTGAAAATTTTCTATAGTTTGTATATAGCTTTGTTAGGTTACAATAGTTATGCAGTTGAAGAAGATGGAAATATTAATACTTAATTGCATTTTACTTATTAATTCCAAACATGTCCATTTACACAGTGTTATGTGAGATTGTAAATAAGTGTAATAACTATCATAATATGGAATATGTAGCATATAACTACAGTTTATATTTTCCAATTTTTGAAAATTGTACTAAGCTCTTTTTCCGTAAATAAATTAGATTTTTGAGAAGATGCTGACTATAAAAACATTCATAATACTTCTTGTTTTTATGCCACAGATCGAAACAATAATTTTTAAAAATGGATTGCTAAGCAGAAAGAGCCCTTCAAAGAAAGTATCCAAACACCAACACATTTTAGTACTTAGGAGAACTAAAACCACCAAACAATTAGTTTGTAATGGAATTTTAATTCTTAGTATTTATTAATAGGTACCCGAAGTGATAGTTTATATTGTAATTTCCAACTCCCTATGCTACTAATAAGTGATCTGATAAGTGATATAAAATTTACGTGGGTACTATATAGGTACTGAAGAATACACAGTGACAGTGACATAAATATTACATCCAATTAATTGTATATCAATTTATATACGTCAATTACTGGCAGACAATAAATGTACAATACATGGTTTCATTTTCTATAAAGACCTACAACATTTGGCCAAATATTAGTTTAGAAAACATGTAATTAAATTGGAATTGATTAGATATAGGACAGGATTAAATGGCTAACTACTATTAATTTATCTTTTACCTTATGTTTTTTTTAATTTGCGAACGCCGAGATACAAACAGGGGATGGATAGTACTCTAATGTACAATTCCTTAAAAGGCTAGCATCTTTACAACTGCATTGAATTGCCATATATAAATACATATAATGAGATGTAAGTTGTAAGTAAAACAAAGAGTTTCTATTATGACTCAAAGTTTTTTTCAATTCAAATGAGTGTATAGAATCTTTGATTTGTAATCTTTATAAGGAAATGGGCACTTTGCTTATTTAAGTAAATAAGTAATACATACTATACTGATTGGCAAACTATGTCTGTTGGTTTCTGTGTCTAAATAAATGTCTCCTTATTAGTACAGTAGATATTGATACTCCGTTTTCATTTTTGTCTCGCAATAAGGGTCACCCGCCTTCTTGTTATTTCAGTATTAATCTGAATGCGAAAAACCTACATTTGACACAGGTAAAATGCTAAGTAAAATAGGGACATTGGGATGGTACAATAATAACAGTCGTTATTCCTAAATTGGTAAAAATTGATAAAATAAATAGAAAGAATATAAAATAATATCTCATTTATCTATCTAGGTAGTATGATCATGTCTCATGTAAAGATATACATCATCCACAGGTACCACCTTTCTTTAAATGCATAGTAGAGAACTAAATGCATAGGAAGGAACATGGAGAATTTTTATTTTTTACTATTATTATATGTACAAAGAAAATAGAAAATTATCGCTCTAGATTCTTTTTGACACTACTTTTGATTGGAAGAAGCCTTTCAAGGTTGAATATATACAAATGACCACAGGAAGTGAAAATACATTACGAACGGATGAGCAATTATAGTTGTTAAAAGATACATAAAGGTAAGTTTATTACCCATGTAGTATGTGCCATTTTTGACATACAAAGTAGATTAACTATAAAGATAAGTTCAGTTTACACACAATACCAGTAGTACTATTTGTAGCATGTAATTTACTTCGTGTAATTGTAATTTTTGTTGTTATTTGCTACACTAATTGAAATGGGCAAACAAATAGTATTATTAATGTATAATATTTATGGTACCGTATGCGAGTTAATTAGAATACCATTATAAAATTGTGCATTCTTATAAATTATGAGTAGGGTACAATAGTCAGGTATGTATAAAAGGGTAAACATTCATACTTTAGTAGGGATCACAAATTATATGGACCTTGTAGTAAAAAATATACAAACCAAATAAATATAGTATATCTTATTAGCTATCTATTAGCTAGTAAAACAACATGTTAACATACAATTATATGTATGTATATTCGATATTTTTGTCGCTGTATGTTGTGAGTAAAAATTGATCTTGAGATTAAAATCCTTATTATGAATTTTCAGCTCCCTTAGCTGCATTTGCTAATACTGTGAATTCTACAGAAGTAGATTAAACCTAATTAACAGGATAAATGTATAGGTGAAACAGGGTAGCTTTCTATAATGTTGTCGTTTTCCTTTTAACACCAAAAGGAGTCTTTGTGGGAATTATTGAGTTGAGGGTGTTACTGTTGCAGTAGTCGTGTGAAGCGAGATTTTTACTTTTATTAGCTATTTGTGTTTACTCTAATTATTGTAATAAAGCTTTTCTTGTAACTTAAAGCATTATCTGCTGAAAAAATTAAGTTTGTGAAAAATCTTTGAGTACCATAGCATACCATAATAAAGTCTCAATAAGTATTACAGTCTTAGTGGTTTGGCAATCGAAATATTGTGGATCTGTTAGTAAATAGGATTGTATTGAGGAAGTGAATCGTTGTTTTGTAAATTGATTCTTAAGTAAAATAGGTGGATATAACAATTCCAGCCTTATGGAAAGGTTCACCAAACCATAACCTAAATATTTTTTTTGCCGTTATCTAACGAATTCGAAAAGTAGAGCTAAAGAAAATCTTTCCCTCTATTTACATGTGTTAGTAATTCATGCAACACAGTGAGCTATATGCTTATGCAAACGTCATATCTAAGGGATTTTACGAACATTATAGATAGCACTTATTTTGATCTCACGACTTCATTTTTATGATGACAAAGAGCTAAGTAGACTTTTGATGAGATGAACCTCACAATGCAATTTTCATTTTTGTAGCACACCTATTTACTTAGGCCATAGGTATATGTAGGCATCATTTCAAACTCTTCACCTAATCACCCAAGAAATATGGTAGAAATTGTAGAATGGTAGAGTAGAAGAACACTTACCTTCTTGATATTATTTTATTGAGTTCACAACAAATGACTTATTTTTCTATCACTACATTATAATGCTCGCCAGATGTTCTGCGATTGATAGTAGGATTAGAGGTACATGTGCTTCCCTAGTCCATTTAATATTTCTTCTATTGCAAATACAGCATCTACATAGTATTTGATACTTCTGCACTTATGTAATATTTTATGCATGAAGAAAATTACGTATAAACATGGTTTCCTTCGGTATAGGTGCACGATCACGAAACAGAATCATTTCTAATGGCTTTGTTAAAGATACTTATATGCTTCATAAATATGAAGTTAAGTACATTTTTTACAAATGTACTAAGTACCATTTAACCTGCATTGCTTCTTTATAACTACACACTTATGTGTAAACAAGTATGTATTCGTAAGTTGTAAATTGATAATATTATCCTATATAAAGTATTCAAGTATCTGACCTGATCGACAAAAATTGTTTTTCAAATCTTGTTTGCCATTGCAGCTGCTTGTGAAAGTGTTTATCTATCACCTACATATTTAGTATGAATGTGCACTATAATCTCCTCAGTTTTCATTACCAAGGTATACCAGTAGCAATAGAGAGTGTCCTTTAGTGCAACAAGTTTGCTTCTAGATTATAATTAATTTATAATTCGTAGTATAAATATTTACATTGCATTATGCATATCTTTGCATTTTTGTTCCTTATAGGTGTGTCCACGAAGTATATTCATACAGAGTATTAAGCAAATGATTCCTAATAATACTATCCTTGGGTATCAGTATATATTAACGATTTCAACTACTATAAGTACATGGAAGGCTCTCAATGGTAGTGAATAGTGCATAAAACACTGCACATTTATAAAATGCATCCTGTGCTTCCACTTGTTGGTCGTTTAAAATCACAACATGAACACAAGTGCTTACTAAACTAAATATTCTATAATTGTTTCAGTTCACATGGAATGCTGTTATGATAAGAACACCAAGCACAACAGGGTTTTCCTGTTTACTTCATTAATACCATGCATCATAATAATTTGATTCATACAACCGGCCGTATGAATTTTTAGACCCTTTCGCAATGTATGTAGTATTGCCTGCTGCATTAACAACAAAAACTAACGAAGTAAGATATCCACAATTTACCACACCACACACTCAAGTATTTTTATATACAGCCATACTTACGCCTACAGTATTGATTTGGCCAAGTCATAATACGATCTTGCTAATAAGTACCTTAATCTGAATATTAAAGGACATTTCTGTCAGGCAGGGGTATATCAAGTGTTGTTTAGCAAGCTAAGCTATTGCTTCGAAGACAGTTTTCCTCTCGGCTGAAGGTAATTGTATATAACATTAGTTGGTAATTTCTTTAGGTGTCATTTTTGTAGCGAAAACAATAACATATTTAGTTAAATTAACCGATCACCAAGAAATGTCTAAGTATCTAATGATGATACTAAGGTACAATTTTATCAACATACAAAGTTCAAAAGGATATCTAATTTCCATTCTTGGTAATTTGATTTGTATAAGGACATGAGAAACATTTTTCTGTGCCAATGCTTCCATCAAGCGATCACTAAACAGTAAAATTATCCTTTGTAGATCACAAGTACGAGAAATGTCGATTTTTCTTGAATAACCGCTTTCAAAAATTTGTCATAAAATGGCAGTAACACGCGTCATTGAACAGATACATAGGTATAAAAACTCTTTAATCGAAAGCACAGGCTGTAACTTTTTTTCCTTGTTACCTACTTTGTATTCCATGAGAACTGATAATAATTAATGACATGTTACACACTCATTCACATGCTTCAGCTAATTTGTTCATTAGATCGACACAAGATTGTACTTTTAGAGCAGCGTACACTTCAAGGGTGAGTGTCAGCATCCATTGTACAGTTTTACATGCAAGTTTCTATAAAACTCAGCATATTTGCAAAAGTGAACGCTGCTGGCATAAGTAAATGATAAATATAGATAGATTGGGATATTAGTATATACTTAAGCAACTAAAACACACTAACTAACCAAGTCATACATAAAACGTCACACTTTTGTTAGCCATAATTACATGTTTTATCAATCCTTTCGAAATTAGAAATGACTGTAAAGCTGACAAGGCACGTCAATGATTTTGCGATTTTTTAAGAACCGGATATGATAAATTAACATGTATTATTCGTTCAGTTTGTTGCATGTATGCAAAATGCAAATGCACACTTATTTGTAAGAATAGAAAAACATGCAAGTACTGTGCGTACTCAATTATCAGTACCTACATTTCATATCTTAGTTTTTAAAGAAAGTGAAATGCTTTTATGTAATTTAAAGAAAGTTGACTTGCCTTAAATTGTCTAATCTATTCTTCTGACTGCTACTAGTCTACTAGATTGTCTGCGAAATGGATAAGAATTAAAAAACTGCCATATTAAAGCATGCTGTATTTCTTGTATTTAATCATTGAAGGACAATTTTGTTTATTCATCCTGCTCCAAATAGATTTGAAATAATAAAAATATATTCTTTAGTGTTTCATAAATTACAAAGCAGCAACCGTAAAAGTATATTAAAAAGCATCCTAAAATCCTCTTACTGCCTGTTAGATTGATTTATCCCTTAAAATGTTGAACATTTGACTAAAATCACTAATGCTATAGCATTGATGCCAACAATACCCTTTAGAATATAAATATTCATAAACAAACTAATAGTACTCTTAAAACAATTATACATATTCTGGATACAAAAATGGTTGTGCAAGTTTTCAACATAATTACCAATGTTCATATAATACTGGTTCAACATGGCTTAAACTATTAAAATGTAGTAAGAATGCATTTAATTCCCCAAAAATAGAACTTAGTTAAGTAGTATTACTACAATTAATTATTCACATACAAACTAACAATTTTAATATGGTATCTCATGGTAGTCTTAAGTTTACACTAATGGAACCTTTCCAGTAAATTTGAGCAATCGACAAGAAGGGAATCTTTTCTCGCAACTATCTCCGAAATTAACAAAATCATGTTTGCTTGGTATAAATTTATATAATGTGTCCATAATCGATGGCATTGCTCTATTGGATTCCTCACTCCGCGATTCTGAAGTCCCGTTATTTTTATCTTTAGAATCGTTATTTTCTGTTTTGGGTGGATGAAACTGTTTGTCCAAAGTGTTCTGAACTCCCCATATGAAAGGGGACATCTTACAAATGAGAAGTTGTACACAAGAAGTAGAGTTGCCTGTTTGGTTTCTCAGGGTATCAATAATATTCTCCGGAAGAGCTTTGTCTTGTGCATCCTTAAGCATCTTTTCAACCTAAGAAGAGCAAACAGAAGTATTACAACTAATTATAAACGTACAGAGAGAGAGAGAGAGAGAGAGAGATCCCGTTGATTTGTCTCATCTACTAAAAATTGTATTGTAATTTGTAACTACGATGATACTATAAACAAAAGTTGGGAATAAATGTGCCCTCATTTATTTACTTAAGTTAATTACTTAGTAAATGGGTTGTGGGAAGTTAGAGAAATTCCCAAAATGGAATAGCAGAATGCATACAAGTAATGAGTTGGATCCAATGAACAGTTAAAGTTAGCAAGTAATTAGTTCTTAATGGTAAAGGGCTGAATAACTGTTCCCACGTCAGGTTTATTTCTTACCTTCTCATTATGGCCTTTGGTAACCCACTCCAATAAATTAGTCTTCACCATTCGACTCTGTGAAAAGCCATTACCGTCTTTTCCTATGAGAGCAGACGTGATCTAAAGACAAGATATCCAGGTTATTTAAAGTTGAAAATCATCATTCCCTATTTATTTGTTCTACTCAGCTAATTTTTATATATTCTTAATATTTCTTTTTCCTAAATAGCAATTGCATTGGCTGCATCTGCATCATTCTAGTTGTCATACAATTTGTTAAGATGAGTATGTACAATGTACATAATAATTTGCAGTTAAACATGATTAAGTAATAATAATATAGTTTCGCTATTGAATTGAGTACAAACCCATTCGCCAAGAATGATGAGAACATTGAGTGCAATAACGCCCATGTTGTTAGAATTGACGCCCATGAACCGGAGCAGCCCACCTAGGACTCCCTCCCGAAGAAGCTGTCAAAATCAACATAAGTACATTCATCAAATCAAATTACTTCACCTTAGAATCACTCTGTATACATACTCTTTAAATCAGTAGGTGATCAATTACATCCTTTAGTTTAAACAAATTATCATTCACCATATCATAATTCTTGTTAGTTTCATATTTGAGTGACTAAAACCCGTCTTATATCCCAAAGACGCTGATACAGTTGACACCTTATACTCTAATTAGATACATGAAGGAATTCTAACCCAATTACACTATACTAATTACCATGTATTGAATATAGTATTTGTTTTCCTGCATTTATAAACTCCTACATAGCTATATGAGCCAATATGAAAAGACGAAGCCTAGTATGCAAAATAAGCTTTGCAATTTTACTAGGAAAATGGGCTACAATATTTTTATTATAAGTATATCATTCATTACTAATATTAAGCATAACTGCTTCACTTAAGTGATATACATTATACCTATTTTCAATAAGTTTATCGTAAATAAATACTTTTCTACATAGATATAGGTCAGTGATGACTACTAATGTAATAGAAGATAATAGCTTTATGTAGGTTGTACTAGTTATCGGTCTAGCTAAAAAATAGCTATGTAAACAAGAAAACCAAATAAATGTATACAATATGACACCTATGAATTAGGTAATGTAAGTTATCAAAAAAATAAAGAGCTATGTGGAGTTAGGTTAAAAATTGCCAATAATTCAATCTAACATAATCTAATTATAGGTATTAATGTGTTTCCACTTCCAGCATCATGTGTTTACCACAATCGGGGAAATCCTATATATATTGATAGGATATATAGTTATAGGATTAGATTAGGATTGGGTGGGTAGCTTAATGCTACACAATTGTATTTACCGTATTAATAATTTGACATATATGTCATATGTATAGGTAGGTATGAATAAGTTGAAGTATTTAGAAAATTAATTAAGAGATTAATAAGTGCGAGACACATCTATATTTTATGATCTATGTTCTGTATATTGTGGTCAAAGCAATGATAGTGATCTATGTATTACCTGCTGATCATCAACACTGTTGTTGCTTTCTGCAGGTTTCTTATTCTGAGAAGTTCCCGACAAAGGAGCTCCGTTATTACTTTTGATAATGTTCGTTACACCCTCGTCAACGTCATCTCTCAACATCTTAGCTACTTTAACTCCTTCTTGTAGACTAGCACGGAATTGATGTATACCTTTGCCCAACATCCGACTGGCTGATTGCCATACACCTGCTATAAAACAAAATAATAGTACACACAGAACATAAAACGCAATCTACAGCTACAAAATCATATACTTAGCAATGCAAATTCATCTACCATAAATAAAATATTACACAAAAACAATTCTCTACAAAAGGGAATTAGTTAAAGGGAATATTATATTATGTGTGTCATGATACGTCAATCCTAATGCTACAGAGTATACCTACGCAGTACAACTTAAAATTCAGAAAATGAAAATTAGCAACATGTATATGTCAAAGTGTTTATTTATCCAAGATTTCCAGGCGAAAATATAGTTGTTAAAACGTTCGAGTTTACCTAAAGGATTGAAAGCAGGGGATGCCGAACGACCGTTTTGTTTCACACTATTTGATGTTCTTTGCGGCACATTTATTTCATCGCTACGCTTATTTTCATGAGCTTTACTAAACTTAACGAGTACACTCAAAAATACCAGCGTAAACACAGAAACGAAAATCTTTCTATTTTTACACATTTTTTCACAGCGCAATGGCATTTTTAAAGAAATATTTATGCAATTTGAGTTTTAGTAACCTAAACTAAACACTTCAATTTTAACTTCAACTCAAAGTGTGTCCTCGTCTCGTGGAACCTCCTTCACAAAACGATCTGTCAAATTGTTTCTTGTTTTAGCATAAGTATTTTACAATATATATGCAGTAGTTCACTTCACATTAATATCGTAAGTTATCCTTTAATACAAATGATCTCTGTTTCATTTACTGCATTTAACTGAAATGAGTAGGACACAAATGAATACTAACAGAATAGGAAACAACAATTCCGGTAAGTTCGTAAGTTAAGTTACTTTTGTGTTGCGTATATGTAATGTAATATCTGTCGTTAGTAGTAGCGAATTTAGCTGAGCACAGATTACAAGCAAGCGTTTCTAAATAAATAGTTAGGTATTTAATGTGGCTTAACCAACCCACATTGCGATGCGAAAATCATGAAGCCTTAAATTGAATTATACAGTACACACGAAGATGTTTCTATAGTTTAACAAAACAGCAACTGAAAACGGCAAAAATGACACTAATACATAGTATAAATAAAAAATACGTGGAAAACGGAGTAACAAAGACATCTATACGTAAATAAGTAGCTTGCATGAGATAATACTTAATCCACATACATACATATGTGTAGTTGAGTAGGTACCTGTCTGTGTAGGTTAAGGTTCTGAGTTTTAGCTACTAAATACTAAATATTATGTACTGTATTTACTAAATATACAGTTTAGTTTACAATATATGTAGTTTTACATGCAATTCCATAGTATCTGCATGTAAAGACAATTCTAAAACGTAACTTTACGTAACACACTTGCTTAACTAAAGTGCAACTTTTAAAGGTACATAAACTATACTGGCTATGACTATACATCCTACGTAGATTTTTTGTTAAGCTTCCTATGCACGGTAAAGCTACTACACATATATAATATTATAAGCCAACATAAAACCTACCAAACTTATATTAAGTAGCATTAGTTTGGTATTGTGGTGAATTACTTTTGTAAAGGTCTAGTTTCTTGTGACGTTCTCCGTTTATTTGTGTTGTCTGCCGTTCCGTTCTGCCAGTTCGGTTGGCTCACAATAGAGCTTCCGGGTTATCCTCTTATTCATTCTCTCGAATGTTCAGAGTAGCTAACCAACTGACTTTGACTTAAAAGACTGTGTACCTTGTTCTTGTTCGTGTCCATCTCGTCACACTCCTGACTCTTGGGGCTTCTTTGAGAAAAATTCAGCACTGCGTAACGAAGAATTGGGATGGATGGAGGTGGAGGATTAACTATTTCTGCTTTTCGTCCTTTATAGCGACATCATATACACTGATGCACACATTTAGGTTTACATCCTAATAAATACGTTACAATCACAATCAAACCATATTTATATTTCATTCTTAATTCTTACACATATTTTACCTAACCAATGAAATGCATGCACTTCGTAACCTAAGCTGTGGCTTACTTATCAGTATTTATACTTAAATAATACCCTTATTTAGCTGATTTTAGATAACGGATGTGAAAGAATTTAAGGAAAATGTTTGGTAAAATATCCAAGTATAATTAAAGTATACACAAGTATTTAGCATACCAGACGACCAGGATCATGTATATAAAATCTTATATAAAGAGAAATACATAATATGCAAAACAAAGATGTTGCTGTTGACATGCATCAGCTGAAAATAATTATTTGTGAATGGGTGCTACTATAAATATAAGACTACATTTAAAATGCAAGTAGCAGAGTAACAGATATGAAATGCTTAGCACTGCAACTTTTATATTAGTACCAAAACACAATATTACAGATACATAAACATAACTCAAATACAATAATTATAGTTTAATAAAGTTAGTAGATATAATCGTAACATGAAACATAAACAATATTCATTTATTATATATTCCAGACTTAATTTAATTCATTTCATTGGGACTAAGACTGCATGACAAAACTTGTTTGATAATAATAAGTAACAACTGTGTCCAAAATATAATAAGTAGCAACTTTGTCCAAAAAATAATACATAAAACATTAAGTTATCTATCGTTACTAGTTACTAGTGACTAGTTTAGGTTTAGGTAAATTAATTTCTCATCACTTCTGGTCACTCCTATTACAACCATAAAATTCTACTATTCTACATTCTACATACTATGCACAATATTCTTATTTACACATAAAACTATCATTGCACCGCTAGCAAGTCTCGAAAAATACAAAAACAATCCTCAGTCAACCACGAAAATACATTTCTCAATGTCAACTAATATTAATCAATTATGATACTACGTATATGTATACTTGTGTTTATAATTGTAACAACTTTCACAGTTAACAAGTAAAAATATCAGTACGAGCCCTATTCCAGGCCAAACCCTTTTCATTACAATTCTTACTTTCTGATCCCATAACTTTGTCCAGAGATTCTTGTAACGTGTCGGCCAATTTGCCCATATGCGCATCAGTAAACACAACAGGGAGGGATTCTGTATTGACATTATCTAACCGACCAGTAATTGGAAGTGTTGCTATCATAGGGCCAACTATTGTCCTAGAGGTAACAATAATACTGTCATTCGTACTTTTAAAGAAATGGTGATCCGCAACAGTAACCACGGGCACGGGAGAGGATATAAGAAGAGGATTGTTATTCTGGGCTATCTTTGATTCTTCAATTTCAAATAGTGGCAATGACTGTCCATCATTAGTTTCTTCGGGCTGGCGCGGTGATTCTTGTGATATAGGAGGAGGATTGTTACTCTGGGCTATCTTTGATGCTTCAATTTCAAGTAGTGTCAATGACCGTTCATCATTAGTTTCTTTGAGCTGGATCGGTGATTCGGTCTCTGTCGAAGTTCCCCAGGTATTGCTCCTTATTTTATGTAATTTTTCCGCCATCATTAGAACTTCGATTTCTGCACAACAAAGGGGGCCATCAAAACTTCCATTGTCTTCAAACTGATCTACAAAAGCGGATGCTAATACTGCTGACTCTGCAGGACTAAAAATTTCAGATAATCTAATCATTTCGTCTTCAGGTTTTTCAATCAAATCAGGTATAAGGTGGGGGAAGTTCCTTACAATACGACCAGCCAGTCTTTCATTTACAGCTGTAGTAGCTCCCGCAAGAAAACATGCAACTACCCTATTACTAATAAGAAATTCTGTGACCTTTTCAGGGTCGTCTCTTATTACACTTCTTTCCTTAGCAAAATATTCGTTATGAAAGGTATCATATTCCGGATCACGGTTAACGTACTGCTCATACAAGCTGTCAATGATGGCAGTGGCTGTGTCGACATCGTCTGCAATATCAATATCTTCAATGTTGAATTCTTCTTCGCTTTCAATTGCATTTGCTTCTTCAGTATTTACACTCTTTTCAGCGTGAACACTGCCAATCTTGGATTCATTTCCCCCCACGGATCCTTCACTGATATCGTTAGGTTTAAATGTTTTTGAAGAATGCACAAGTGGTGGCAACACAGAACTTATTCTGTCTACCTGAACGCATGGAAATGAAGGGTTAGTTAGCACGTTGTAGATAGGGTACTTTCTTTTTGAATTCAATGTAGTTGTAGTTGTAGGCTCCGACGAAACATCCTGTTGCGGCTTCTCTGTACTCACTGTTCTCCTCTTTAGCCTTCTGTTTCTCCTCCTGTGGTACACCATTTTTGGAACTTGCTGGCTACACAGTGGCAAATGGTTGTAATTAGCTAATTAGCAATATTGAATAATATGGAATATATACAATAGAACTTTTGGAAAACTACATCTTAAACAAAACAATTAAGGAAATGATTTGTAAAACTATAAAGTGATTTTTCTCATTGGAAAAATTGAACACACTCTAAAAAATTCAAAAAGTTTTGATTATTGGGTTCGGTGGCAACATTTTGTTTTGAAAAATGTTGCCACATTAAGCTTTTAACTTACCACTACTGACAACTGAATTGCCAAAAAGGTGGACAATTTTCATCAGCAACCGTAACTGCAATCCGGATTGAAACTCCTAATCTAAGCAATAATGCAAGCAACACAAATAAATAAACGTTTCGTTTCTTCGGCGTGCGTGGCAGGTAGATTGTGTGTGATATTCCACTAGCTGCAACTCTGCAACTACATAATTATATTATCTCTTGTCTGGTATCTGCTGGTGTCTGGAGGAAATCCACGGACGGAGAACAGTTGACAGCTGAATTTTGAAAGAGTTGGAAAACTGGAAATGCAAAAAATGACAATTTACACAAATATTGACTATTTTTCCACTGCTTTGACTTTGACTTATATTGTCAACTATAATATATCACATACCGAAAGATATAGAAAAAAATAATGAAGGGTATAAATAAAATAGAGATATAGTACTTACCTTGCCACTGCACTGCACTGACTCCTTGATTTATTTGCCGACAGTTGACATTTACAGTGACAATCGACAAAAGTCGACACTTTCCTTAAATTGGATAAGATAACAGAGATTCGCTTTATCTTCTTTGAAACATTCACCCATGAATTGAAAAGGTAATTTTGACTTTCTGTTTTGAATCTTAACGGACGTAGCAGGTCCAGACTTTTAACGGATGAATCACATAACCTAGACAAGTGCTTATCCCACTACATACACTTAACCTACAATGCAATCAATATGCTCAATTTACTACATCCTAGGTCCTAGCATAGCCTAAGACTCCTAAAGCTAAGGTGAGGAGTGAGGGGGTATTTGCATAATATGTGTATAGTGTATGTGTAGGTAGCCTTTAGTTTTAACTATACTTAGGTAATACTTTAATAACTGTGTGTGTAGTAGATTAATTAGGTATAGGTAATTAATTAAATGTATTCTTTATTTATTAGCGTTCAATATTAGTATAGGTGATGTGTATTCGTTACACTATTTATATGTAAAAGGTTCACAATCAATCGAATCTTGCGTGATGCCGATGCGATGCGATGCCTATAATGCCTGCCTATCTGATGTGTAGTGTAGCATTTATAGCCTTTTAGTCTTACAATAGTCTAGTAAATAAAATGAATAGTTTGTGTTAGATGTTTTAATTCTTTGTTTAGTAAATGCTTTGTTTAGCAAGTTTAAATAATAAATGTGGATAAAGTGTCCTATTTATACTGAAAGAGATGCGTCGTGTCAACATTCGTCTTGTATGGAAATTAAGTTTGGGTGAATCCTTGTCTACATCGTTAATTACAGATTATGGAGATTCCCAACTGAGAGTTTCATTTCTATGTCTGAATGAAAATGGAACTCAAAACTGAAATATTTAAGATGTTGGACTAATTTGCATTAGTATGCCATGATTCTGCATTATTCTCTAATCTAGAAATTAATGTTAATCGTATGTCCAGTCCAGTATGTATGTACTTCTGACTTCTGCTGGGCTGTGGGTTATCTACTTACCTACTTATTAATATGTGGTCGAGTAGATCCCTCGACTTAGGGGAATAGGCAAGACACACAATGCTCAGAAAATTAACTCCTAAAAATGCAACTATATGCAATGACAATAATAATAATACAAATAGATATGCTTTATCTATTTGTTTATCTAAACGATGAGTCTATCCGATATGATATTAATATACTAGGATACAAGCTTTTCTTTGTCTAAATCTGAAAAATGAAATGTTGAGAGCAACAGAGCAAGTCTCTGATTAATGAGAGACGGTACATTCATATGTACATTACATCGGATCAGTATGATATTTATTACATAAAATTGATACCTGGTAATTGGTAATTAATACACGTTTTATTACTGTACCGTTCTATACACATGTACATGTAGTAGGCAGTAGGATATAGTTTACAAGATTGCCTCTTTGAAGATAAATCAAAATTCAGTACACTACATCTACACTACAGTTTAGTACATTGCACTATACACTTCATGGTTACCAAGTTTGGCTATGAAATTTTTAATAGCGAATCTGACTTGTTCTTCGATTTTATCCAAATATAAATCAACAATATAACTTTCCTTGGGCCTTGACCTGAGACTCCGCCCAAACAGTACTCCCAAAAGTGACGGATTTCTTGGAATGGTTTGTGTGACCAGGGGAAATAAAGGAACTGTAGCATTTACAGCAAAAACCTGATAAATTAACATAACAACGTATCCTCCAAAAGCTAAAAATGCTAAAATTCCTAAAGATATTTCAAAAACCTTTTCTGCTACAGTCCGATTTCCATTTGTGAAATAAGACTTGAATCTGTGGAACAGTCCCTTATGAGTATCACCTCCTAAAGAATGCAAGTTATGCAGGTGTGCATTAGGATAGATGCCGGCAGTCCATCCATTTCCATATAATTGATTGTAGTGAGATGAGCTTAAACCGTTATCTGGTTGGTGGTAGACATTATTATTTGTTGTTGTAGAGAATCCTGGATTCTGAAGAGAGTTTTGGAATGAGATAAGAGGTTTTGTTGAATAGTAGTTGGACGGAGACGGATAAAGGTGAGGATAAAGGCCTGGCCGATTTGCATTGATTATTGAAAGCTGCTGTCCATTAAAATTGTTGCTAGTCTGCTGAGGTATTGCATTCGTATTGTAAATTAGCTGGGTCTCATGATTATTACCATTTCCAGGATTATTTACACTACCGGAAAAATACTCTATATTATCTATAGGCTGTCTTTCGTTTTCCTTCTGAATAGGATTTACATTTGCATTAGTATTGATATCAGTAGTATCAAAGGAATTTGCTGACGGAAAGTGGACTTGACCAATGGTCCAGGCATACTCAGGAGATATTGAGGATTGGTGATGGTTATAAACTGTTGGATTCTGGTTATGGTTATAGCTAAAGCTACCTTGACCTCCAGCATTTTGATAATTTAAATCTTGATAGTGTCTTGAGGCACTGTAATAGTTATCTAATATATTATGTGGGGATTTTTGTCTGGATGAGCTATATGGAGAAGGATGACTCAGAACTGTAGGCCTATAATTGTATGATGGAGTGTTAATATATGCCGGTGGAGTTGGATGTAATTTATACAATGTAGAGTAGTTGTCATTGAATGGCGAATTCTGAATGTACATGGGTGGAGTTGGAAGCGGATATTTCATGGGCGTCTGTAACGAAGGATATTTTTCTGTAGTGCCTTTACTGGTGCCGAAAGAATTTTCATCAGGGTGTTTTGGGTAGACCACTTCATGGACAATATATGTTACTGTATCTGCAGTAGTAGAGTTTTCTTGCTCTGGAGAAGGTGTTGCAAATATAGGTGTCCATTGCGATTGCCCGTTTTGTGCTTCAGTGCCAGAGGAAGTACTGGTATAAGGAATTTTTCCAGTTTGAGTAATATTTGCTCTAAACTTGTATTTTTCAAGAAATCTTGTCCGTGTCTCTTCTGGGTTTAAGGATGAACCATTTCCCTACATGGGCAACAGAAAAAGGAAGACATCATTTAAAGTTATGTACATAATTTGCGCATTTACATAATTTGCATACATTTGTGTTGCAAAAAATTGTTAACTACCGTGTTTAAAATAAAAGATGATGAAATGTTGTTTGAGGATACCAAAGGTCTCGCTTCTGAACTTATCCTTTTTGAAAATTCAAAGCTTCCATTTCGTCTCCTTTCTTTGAATAGTTTAATGACAAAATTTTGTGCACTTTCAATATCGCTGGATGCTAAGCGCCGTAATTTTCTTAGCATCTCAATGGGCAGTGTTCTTAAAAATCCCTTCAGTTCTTTATCTTTCAAAAGATACACTACATTATACGTTTTACTGTCCATTTTTGCTGAATCTGCTACGCTAAATTTTAGTTTATGATCCATGCTATCCTCTTCTGAATTCGCATTCAACTTTTTAATTTGTAATGCATTAATGAAATTGGTTCTAATTTGATTGATTCCCGGTGTATTTTCTCTTTCATTTAAAACAGTAATAGTAGCACAAACAGTTCCACAAGAAATTAATATCAATATAGATGGTAAATGTAAAAACTCTTTCACGAGTTTCATTATGAATCATTTGAGGCTAGTTTCGGTAGCAAACGGAACAGAATGTTATTTTAAGTAACACAATTACATTTTGATTTCTGATATGATTTGTGTAATTTCAATTTTCCAGTAATTGTGCACTCAAAATTATTAAAATTCTGAAAATGTATGTACAAATATTACAATACTAACGACTCGGAATTATCTATGTTTACATGTTTGCTGCCTTTGTAAACCATGGTAAATAGTCTAAGTAGTTAGAGAAGGTTGACAGGCAGTTGTATAGCATATCCGTGTTTTCCGGTTCACCTTTGCGGGGCTAGCAAATAGTATGCGTAACAATAACTTCATAATTTTAATTTAGGGACCACGGTTTTGACCGGTCGCCCTTTCATGGTACACGTATCTCTTCATATTTCGAACCTTATTCTAATAATTATAATGTTCTCGATTTGTCAGAGAGAACAGACTAATTGACATTTAAAATGCTTAGCTATGTTTATATTTATGTGAAGCCATAAGCTAGAGTGGCCATACACACATTACATCATCAGATCGGATCAGATCCCAGAACACCCAAGGAAGCCAAATACCTTAACTGACATGCAATTGCCAACAGCCTTACCGCAACATGTATAAATTAAATTGGTATACCAAAATGCGCTTGTTTATGTTGCGACTAATTGTAAGCCAAGCACAATTTCATGTAAATGTATAATCACATCTATAGTTCATTTATATCACACAAAATCGTATATCTACTTTAGCTAATAATGTCTGCATGAATATAATTCGGTATGAATTTGGTAAACTACGTATATAATCCATGCACTCAGCAGGGGAAGATATGCATACACATTTTGCTTATGTATAGTAAGTATGATGGAAATGTTTATGAATGAGTAAGGGATAACTGATAGTGATTAATTAAAGTCATTTCTACAGATTGAACGCATGCAAATAAAACAATTAAATAAGCCACTGTAAGCTAAATCTAAGGTTTTCTTTATGTAAATACTTATGCTTATTATGCTACCCTATTTATGTATTTAAGTACGACTTTGTATAAATCAATTTTTTTGTAGTAATAATTGTGCAATAAACGTTAACATTTTATGGGGTTTTCCGAATATATAATGTTTGATTTATTAAATTTTTATAACATTTTAGAGCGAATTGGAATTTGATAGGAAGGACATGGGTATTAATTTTATGAATTCAATGTATTACATACATAGTACATATAAGCTTTGCATAACGCTTGTTAAATTGCATTTGTATTAGATAAAAGGTATAGTGCGGACAGTGCGGACAGTGCGGAGTAAAGATCACTAACATTGATTAACATTAGCATTCGAAATTGTAATACTGCTAGTGATCGACATAGATAACACTTATACATAAATATGTAAAGTAATAATATATGCATACATCATAGTATTATACAGTAACAGGTACAACTACTAATTAATTTAAATGCTATAAAAAACTCACAAATAATATTCTGTAGGCTATTACATAGTCTTCAAGCCTCTGAGATACAGGTACCACACTATTTACTATATTCAGTAAGTCTGTAAATGTTCGCTTTCGTATCACAGTTCAGTCTCACTCAAATATCGGTAAACAAACGAAGACTAGTTTAGTGTTTGACCTTAATTGTCAGCAGGAACACACGATAGGTCAGCTTTTGCATACTTTAATATTTCTTGCTTATTTTTATGTTTCTTCTCCAGATGGTCTAATTTGTATTGCCGTCTGTTATTGTTTTGACTCTTAGCAAGATCACACGAAATAGCGAATTCACCTCGTAAATATAGTTTCATAAGATTTTCTTCCCTCAAATTAGCATCGAGGAAAAATGAGAAGTTAGCCACTAAAGACTTTGGGTTTGAGTTGCATTTTGACTGAGATGAGTCCAAAGTAGGGTAGGATGTGAGACTAAATTGTTGAGCTGATTCAGGAAAAACGCTAAAAACGGATATTAATGACTTGACTATGTGGACTTGGTTTTGATTGACAGGAAACGTGAAGACGAGACCATAATGCTGAGGATTTTGACTGAGGGCCAGTTGTAATTGGAAAGTATGTTCATACTTGATCTTGTCCTTGCCCACGGTGACCATGAACTTGGCACAGTATGGAAATATGTAGCGTTTGTCCGTATCCGCATCCAGACCGTTTTTGCTGCTGAATGGGACGAGTAAGAATTTGTGCTCTTCGTTGTCGATATATTCACCTACTGTGGTAATCTCATTCTGGTTACTTTGGTTGTAATAAGGAGATGAAGACTGATATAGAAGTTCCGAATCCCGATTTTGGCCTTTTTGGGAATTACTGGATTTGTTAGAAAAAGTTTCCCCGTGGCAATCGTTTCCATTGAGAATTTTGATATCACCGTCAGGAAAGAATTCGCTGCAAATATTTGGCAACACATTTTTCTCGAACTTTGTCTTCGAACCGAATTCATGTGTTGAGGAAATTGTGGGGTTAGCTTCTCTGGTTACATTACGGAAGTTCTTCCCGGTAGTTTGCTTTACTTTTACTCCATTCTTCCAACGCAAATTAAATCCCATTACTTTAGGTTGCCCTTTCTTTCCGGTGCCATCCTCTGTAATGATTTCTTTGACCAGATCTTCACATTTGTTTCTTTGCAGATCAAAGGAAGAATGTAGGGGGGACGAAAAACGTATTGAGATCTGATCGTCTGTGCAGTTGATTTCTTTTTGTAGGAGTCCTTTGGGCTGAAACTTTGTTAAGGTGTGGACGAGCTTTGGGTTGGCCACGACTGATTTGACAAATCGGGTTTCTTCCTCTTGGAAGGATTGAAACTGACGGCGGTTGTGAAATTGTGTAATACTATTTGGCATACGTTTATAGTCTACACCTAAAAGACTTTCAGAAGGAGCTTCTGTAGTATTTTTAGATTGGGCTCTAGTTAACGACATGATTTTTGCGAGCAAAAATGCTTTTTGTTTTACTTTGTCTTCTTATAAGTTATCGATTGATTTAGATTGTATGTGTAGCTCGCTGTGTCCTAAATGGACTGTAAAGTGTGAATGATCATCCAGTTTCCTGACAGCTCTTTTATATGCAATAAATTGGAAGAGGAACGTTTTGTTGCCTGTACATATTCGCAATATTCGCAAAGCATGCAAAACAATTCTACGTACAAATACCTAAACTTACGTATTGGTAATCTGTACGTAGGTACTCAAACGTTTCTCTGTTTACTACAGCAAACAAGGTTAACTTTTTGCGTGCAAAACCTGCTTGTGTGTAGCCTATACGCTCTATGGCTTACTTGTGTGCAAAATGCAAACTATAGCATATAAGTAAACATGCATGTGCAGATAAAGAACGTTTACGAAGTCTAGGTTTACAAGGTATAGAAGGTATTGGTATTGCCCACGGATAGGGAAACACACACCTTAAGAGAACGTTCAACTTTTACGAAGAATTAAGAAGCAAATGCAAATGCATCAATGTATGTTATGTTGTTGCTCTTTTAACAATATATAATACAGCACAGCCAGAATACACGAGAATCCTGTGTGCATGTCTTCATTGCCCTAACCCACTCAGCACATAAGTTGAATTTAAACACACTCGACTCTGCTAAAAGATGATGCAATAATAGATAGGTAAGTCCCAAACCAATCTAGTTTCATAGTATCATCGTATTGTATTGTAAGTAGTGTAGTGGTGTATAATTGTATTAATGTTTTTGTTTATGCTTCTATATTCTATACGTACGTACACATGGGTGTACATGTTTTCTAAGTAAAGGATCGACAGTGGTAATTGCAATTGTGATCGAGTTCAAAATGGCATGAATAATCGTTTTAAAAGGTTTTATTAGGACTGATGACGCATGTATGAATGTATTTTGCAGTGATGAGATGGATGACTCATTCATGAACAAAGAGAAATATTGTAGTTATACCTAATTACTTTGTATTATTGAATAATATCAATAATTATTTAGTTGCCACTGTTGTGACTTAAAAGCAAAAGTATTTCATAGTTTAATGTGTTTATTATAGGAACATAACATATTTTAGCATTACTTTTAATGCTGTCAACAAGCTTTATTGTTATGCGGATCAAAAACAATTTATTTTGATTTACAAGCAAGCAAAGAAGAAGGTTAGTCTTTATGTAGTCTGTACTTGGTAGTGTAGCCTGTAGTCTAAGTCTGTCTGATTAAATGTGCAAGTGTAAGGATAAGTCCCCAGTCCCCACTATGCTTAAAATCATGCGAATTATGAAAATACAATTAATATGCAAAAACGGACATGAAATATTTCGCATTGTATGGTACATTGCATTGCATAAATTATAATGAGTAAAGAGTCAACAGAGTATAACTAGTATAACCAACAAAATTAACTCAATTCTTGGTGTTATTTAGGATTTCCTTTACATATAAATAAGAAGTCAATTATGTATCTATGCACATATTTAGTTGTTGTCAATTACCATCCACTATCGCTATTTGAGCACTTCTTTGAGTATACCCCCAAAATGTACAGTACAGTTTTTGACTACATAATGTGTAGTTAATTATTTTGTTTTACTGAAAATATTAATTTAGTCAAGCATTATAAGTAAAGAAGTAAAAACATCTTTTATATCCATATACCTATACATAGGCACGTTCTTTAGTATGATCTGCATCTGTCGTGATAATTTACTTACACAACATTTACGTTAAAATGCATCTCCTTTGACTCATGTCTTAAATATTTATATACCTATGCATATTACTAAATAATATATGTACTAATTATAATTTTCATTGTCATTCAGCGATAATAAAATAAAAATGTCAAAATAACTAGATGGTTTGTGACTGTGACTTTATTGAGGTGCATAACACCATATAAATTAAGGATCGGAGCTTTAGCAGGTAAGTTTAAAGTTTTAAAAGTGCATACATGGATAAGTGTGTGTCTGAGTATAAGTATGAAAAAGATGCAAAAATTGAATGACCCCGACGTGATTCGAACACGCAGCCTTCTGATCTGGAGTCAGACGCGCTACCGTTGCGCCACGGAGTCCTTCTTGCAGATTCACCGTGGTTAACCCACTCCAAATTGGAAGCCTGCTTTGCTCCGCTCTACGGGCTCAGGATTTTCGCAAGTGTTTCCCATTTCCCTATTCCAAAAGCAGTCGTTTGTGGTTGTTACCATGCCAAGTTACATGCATAAGTCAGCCAAAGCATTTGCCATTTTTATGTGAAGCCCTATATTGCTTTATTGCTTATGTTGTATTTGTGTGCACAGTAAAGAAGCAAATGTAGCATGATAAATGCAAATCTATCTATCTTTTGTGTGAATTGAAGGCTGCATTTAACTCTTATTTTTATCTATTTCTCAGTTGTCACACAAATACTTTTTACGAACGAGTTATGTACATAATTTGCAGACAGACTACCGACCGATATACATAATACATATTACATACCTAGTCTATACAAAGCTGTCTTTTAAATATAAGTAATGGTCTCAAGTAAAATAGCTATTAGTAGAAAGCAGGCAGGCTGCCTTAGGTCTTAGGTATATATAAAATATAAACTTTGTGTATTACTATTGTATAACGCTTACAATTACAACTCCAATATCTTCGTTATACTTATAAGTTCGAAGAGAATTCAGTTTCCACTCCCTGCTTTCTATTACTAGAATACCATGATGATATTATATCTATATTTTAAATCGATAGATTGAATTATTGAATTTATTGTTTAAATGTAGCATCTATTAGATTCATGTATTTATGTATACTAGCATAGTATATGTATCCCCGACCGAAATTCTGCTCTTTTTTGTACACAATGAGCAAACAAACCAATTTATATCAATATATATGTGACAATGACACAATATGCGCATCCTTTCCATTCATACATAGTTTATGTCACTGTGTAGCTTAGAGATAAGTCAATTTACCTATATCTATACTGTAATGTAGCTGAGAGTGGGTATTGGGTATAAAAAACTGCCAAGCCACTGTATACAGCCCGCCCGAGTGAGTATATTGCTGCATAATTACGACAAATATCCTTATAAAT